>OZ017739.1:283879713-284054713 GCA_963969285.1 Odontomyia ornata | reverse complement strand
TGGTAGGATATCAAGAAGATAGTTACTTTGAGCTGCTTTCAAAAAACCAAACTATTGTTTCGAATTTCTACTGTCGTCGACTATTGAAATTGAACGAAGAAATCGACAAAAAAACGTCCTGAACTGGCTAATCGCAAAAGCATGATGTTCCATGATGATAGCGCCAGACCCCACGCCTCTTTGGTAATCCGTAAAAATTGATGGAGCTCAATTGGAAACCGACGCCACATCTATCCTATGGTCCTGATGTAGCACCATCAGACAATCATTTGTTTCGCTCCTTTTAAAACCATTTGAATGGTAAAACTTTTAATTCCGATCAAGCTGCTAAAAATCAGTTGGACCAGTTCTTCCCTTTTAAAACCAAGGCTTCTTCGAACGTGCAACTTTTTAACTTACCAAAAGACGGCCAAAGGTCATCCAATATTAGTGTTTGTTTTTAATATCAATAAATTAACTTTGCAAAACATGAAAAAAAACTGCATTAAATATCGAAGAACCCAATATATGTATATAAAGTGTTAAAAATTAATTTCTTAATGTGGAGTCGCGTCTTTTTTCCGATAAGAGGCTTAAATGAAGCATTTTAGTAAAGGTTTAGGGACACTCTGCGAGGGCCAGGTTCCCGACTTGGGTTCATGGTCGTTTTTTAGTCCGTATCTGTTTGGGTTCACAGTGTTTTTTTTTTTGGTTGTTTCAAATTCGTTTGAGTAATTCGCCTGGGATTAAAGTAGAGTAGATTATGTCTTAATATCGTGACCGTTAGGTACAGTGATCGCGTTTGATTCGGTTTTATTTGACAATGGTCTTGAAATAACAATATGTAGAGGAACATGAGAATAGCGTAGGATAATATGTAGGGTATTTAATTCTTAGATGTGCTTTTAGTCGAGCACATTTTTCGGTAGCTGACAAAATATATGCAACGGTAGTCTATTACTCGTACGTTGAATACAAAACACGTCTGATAAAAACATTCTGCATACTGATGAGAGCGTACTGAGCTGTATTAATTTTCATCAAATTTCAAACCTGGGCTTTACTTAACTAGTGCAAAATACTTTTCCTCTATAATCTATATTATATCTAATTTTCAATCGCTTATTTTCCACTTCCATGGATATTAGACAGTATTATAAATCAATTATGCATCTTTCTTCTAACATGCTTATAAAAACAATTCAACCAACGTGACTTATTTCAAGAAATTGAAAATTATTTGAAACACCTCAACGCAAAGATTAGTTATACATATATGTACATAAAACTAGTTAGAATGATTGTGACGTTTCGGGAAGGGGAATTTTAGACTACCAATCGATATTTTCCCTTCAGATTCAATGCTTCCTAATCTAAATATTACGGGAAGCAAATTTATATGAACTAATATCCATGTATTACGAAAACATGCCAAAGATTATGTTATCAAATAGAATTAACTTTGAAGCTTGAGATGTAATTACGGAGTACCAGAGTGCAGTCAAACTTTAAAATATTATTTTCTCAACCAATTAGTTTAGCTTATTTTGTAAATTGAATATAAAGTACCTCTTCGGTTTGAGTGGGGACTACGAAACAACTTCTCTTGACTCTATTAAAATTTCAGCGAGGTAAAAGTTTAATTGAAACTCTTAAACATGTTTCTTCGTTCCCCTGAACGCTGAACAATCTCAACACTTCTTGTGAAAGGCATTTGTTGTAAACAAGCAGAAGCCATCAAGACGGGTGAAAGTTGGACGCAAAATAAACTTTTTCTCTTACCCAATTAAATTCTCTCCAAAATTTGCTAACTAGATGAGCGCATAAAATACTTCTTTCTTCAATCACATTTGCTCGAACTAGTGTTCATGTATGTTTCTTTCCACTTGATTCTTCTCTTACTCAAACCATTTCATCTTATGCCGCAACATAGCTCCTTCTTGCTATGCGCGCAGAAACTGTGTTTTATGAAAGTTGAATCGCTTCCGTTTGGAAATAGCTGAAATACCGAAGTGTCTACTTATTTCAGAAAGGTCACTGTACTTTTGACAGCTTAATCTGTCTTTTGGAAAGCATTTGCTTACTTGCAAGGTCATCAATTCAGCTAATTAGACAATTCCCACATCACTCATTGCCATTACTCGTTTCAAATACTGCGGCAACACCTACAAAAGTGCCAACAACAGTATTTCGACTTTAGTTTGGGTCCATTGGATAATTCTGTTAGCTACTAATTCCTATCAGATTATCCACCCATCTGAAAACGAATTTTATAGTCCGAATAACATTTCCTCCGGAAAACAACCAACAAGAAAAGGAATATATGAGTGTATGTATGAGGGAGCTGCTGTGCGACTTGGGGCGAACGGATATTCCCTCCTACTGATGGAAAATCCAACAGTAAGAAAAAATGAACGCTTATCAGCATTTAACGCTTGTCGAAGTGGGCACCTCAAACTACTTCCAAATTCCATACAGCAAGTAAGATCCTTTGCAGGCACATCCCATCACCACACAAATCTCTAATAATGTGCTTTTGGCTTCCTCTTCCGGGCGACCTTTTATTTTTAAGTGACGTGTGCCTCACTAAGTTGATTACTCAAAGGGATCCTCCTGATGTTTCTTTCAAACGAAAGGAAACTTTATTTTTTGCAGGGTGAGCGTTCCAAGTGAGTTGTGGAAATGTTCCTCTTTGCTACACATTTAGATTTTTTCAAACCCTTGTCTTAGTTCTTCCCAGCCAGTTAAATGTATTTCCTGAATATTGAGAGCAAGAGGTGCGTTATGTAAGTATGCGTGTAAATGAACCCAAAAGCGATTACTAAAAAGATTTAGGTAGAAGCGGACAAATATGAGCCAGGGTTCAAGCTTTCTTTTTGCGTGGCAAATAAAAATTTCAGAAACTTTGTATCACATAGTCCGTTTCCGGCTAGTTAGTCTTTTGGTATAAATTGCTTTAATGAAGGGTGAAGAGTAAAAGAGGCATTTAATTGCGTTAGAACTTTAAATGAAATGATACCCTTTTATTTTGCAAAGTACTTAATAGGGAGAAATGCTTAAAGATTGGTTCAAAAGTATTCATTATAAACAAGGAAAGCACAGCTTATAATTCCATTTAGGTGAAAATTGTACGGATTCTGTCCTTTTGACTTCCAGAGGCAAATTATACCTACTATAGATTGTGTTGTAAAATATTTGAAAATAATTAATTCAGTAGAAAATGAAATCGTCAACAGGCATGTTATATTTCATTAACACTCTTGCTGTTACTATTGAACAATCTGGTAACATGTATGTTAGTGTTTAACTTGATGATCAATCATTCACCTTATTTTTTGCATCTATTTGATAAAGTAGTTTGTTTTTTTTGTGGTAGGGAGGTGAATGCTATTTATGCACTGAGTGTGGGACTCCCATGCGCGACTGGACTACCCACTAAACACCTCCCCTGTCAATCTGAGAACCCAGCCTGGAACCGTTTTACACATTACTTCGGGCCAGGTCTCGTTTTGTTACGCCATGGAGCGCCTTCGAGCTGGGGAGTCCCTTTCCTAGCGGGAGGGGAGAGGGGAAGAGGAATTGCCAGTAGAGCGATCCCCCTGCCCTAGCACTCCCGGCTGCTGTGAGTCCCTTTTATATTTCTGCCCGAGCATAATGTGCCACCTGGTTCCATTTGTCAACCGATTCGAGCATCACTGCAACTTTATTATCCGGGGTGAGCTCCCCCGTTTCCCTGTAAAGTTCCCTTCGCAGCCTGACCCATTTTGTACACGCAAAAAATGTGTGACAGGCATTGTCCTCCTCTCCTGGGCAAAACCGACAATCGGGAGACCGTGACTTACCGATCTTGTGCAGGTAAGACTGAAAACACCCGTGCCGGCTCAAAAGCTGGGTCAGATAGAAGTCAGTCTCACCATGCCTTTGATTTAGCCACGGTCTCATATCCGGGATGAGGCGCGCAGTCCACCTTCCCTTCGTGCGATTCACCAAAGACTGCTGCCAATCGTTGAGCGAGCGTTGTCTCTCCTCGCGGACAACTATCTCCCTCGCATCCTCGTTACGGCACAAGTAAATAGCGCGGCGCCCTCTAGCAAGGAGGGCGATAGGTATCACGCCTACAATAACTCTCACGGCCGAATCGGAGACTGTTGGATACGAAGATACAATTCTCAGTGCTCCTCTTCTCTGTACCCGTGCCAAACGTTTCCGGTATACCTCCTTGCTGAGACCGTCGCCCCATACCTCTGCTCCATACAGTAGCACTGACCCTACAGCATTAATCAAGAGGCGTCTTCTTGATGGGCTGGGCCCCCCTACGTTGGCCATAAGTTGACTCAGAGCCGATATTCCCGAAGCATCTTTCTCAGCCGTTGCCCTGATTTGCTCAGAGAAACTCATCTTCGAGTCGATCAGTAGCCCCACGTACTTCACCGCTGGTATCGATTCGATTTCTGTGTCTCCAATACTGATCATCTTTACTCTAGGGATTCTCTTTTTTGTCAAGATGACCACTTCGGTTTTCTCCAGTGCTAAACTCAGCCCGCGAACAGCCATCCAGTCCCTTACTCAGCGCATGAGCATACCTAGCCTAAGTTGCGCTTGTTCAACGGTGCGTCCAGCGACCAGAGCCGCAACATCATCCGCATAGCCGACCAAGCGCGACTCATCTGGCATCTCAAGTCTTAGTAGCCCGTCATAAGACACGTTCCACAGGTCCGGACCAAGGATAGATCCCTGGGCAACACCCGATGTGATTTCGATCCTTCGTTGGCCCTGTTTCGTGTCGTAGAGCAGGCTTCGGTCCTTTAGGTAGTTCCTCAAAAGCCGCATTAAATATTCTGGAACTTGACAAGGGTTTTCCAGCGTATTCAGAATATCCACCCATCTAGCAGAGTTGAAGGCATTCCTGACATCAAGTGTCGCCAACAGGATGATCCGTCGCTTGGTGCGACTATATGCCTCTGCCTTTGGACCGCGCTCACCACCTCTGCAATCGCATCAATGGTAGAACGTCCTGCTCTAAAGCCGTACTGCCGAGGAGATAGGTCCCCAGCAGCACGAATCACGTCAGTGAGTCTTCCCTTGATGAGTTTCTCTAGCACTTTCCCAGCCATGTCCAGCATGCACTACGGGCGGCATGCAGACGGCGATTCGGGATTTCCCTTCCCCTTGCTGATCAGCACGAGCCTCGCCACCTTCCATCGTACCAGGAAAACCCTGTCCCGTAGGCAAGTGTTGAATATGCTGAGCAGCAAGTCAGGACAATGGTGATAGACGAGCCGCAACACCTCAGCTGGAACACCATCTGGACCTGGAGCCTTCCTCATTTTCAATGAGAGGGCTGCCTCCTCCAGCTCCAGCTGTGTGAAGAGTGGGCACTCAACTGCTGTTACACCCTGGACAGCGTCAACACGGACGGGATGGGCGGGGAAGAGTCCCCGCACTATCGCGTCCATCTTTTCTTCCGTAGGGCACCAAGTTTCCCCATGACCAGCTTGTAGCCAAAGCCCCACGGATCCTTGTTCACATTGTCCACTAGGTGTTGCCAGCAGCGAGCCTTGCTATTATTGATCAATATGCGAAGGCATTTCCTTTCCGACTTATATGCTGCTACCTGCTTGCATGCCTCGTCACGGTTCAATGCCCGTTGAGCCTGACGTCGAAGCTTGTGACACTCTTTTTGCTTTTCAGCGATTTCAGTAGACCACCAGTACACTAGGGGCTTGCCGTGCCGTGGTTTTCGACGGAGCATAGAAGCGCAGCAAGCAGTCGTGATTATGCTCATAGTAGAGTTCACCACGTCTTCAGCTGCCCGTTCTTCCGTCCCCTCCAAAGCTCCCTGCAGCGGCTCACCTGCTGTGAGAGCCTTGACGAACCTCTCGACGTCCATCCTTTCGATGTTCCATCCAGTTGTAGAAGGCCGAGACGCGGACGTCGGGAGACAGCATCACTTATCTCAAGCCGAATGCACTGATGATCACTGGCTGAGTAGTCTTCTAATACTTTCCAGTTGTGTATCCTTCGTACTAAGGACTCCAAGGCAAATATCACGTCCGGTATGATTCCCTCACAGCCAATACGGCGGAAAGTCAGCGTATTTCCGGAGTTTAGCACGACGAGGGCCGTCCTGGCCGCCATTTCCAGGATTCGTTTTCCCAGCGGATCCGTCTGAGGCATGCCCGATTCGATTGCTTTAGCGTTGAAGTCACCCCCAACGAGCACTTTGCCCTCTGCGTTCGAGACAGCGCCCTGCAAAGCATTAAGCTTGGCTTGGAAAGATGATATCGACTCTTTAGGCGTCAAGTATATACTAAAGAAGGTGACCCCTGAGCGCCGACCCCACACGAAACCATCCCCCCGTCCACAACTCTCCGCTTGAAAGTCACTGTTCCGAACCCAGATGGCGACAGTACCAGTTTCATCAGAATACCATAATGCAGGACTTTTATTATGGTGTTGCTCACTCAGCAGCAAGAAGTTGGCTTTCATGTCCCTCGCAAACTGCTCAAGCAGATTTTGGGCGGTTGAACTGCGGTGTAGGTTTAGCTGCAGGATGCGGGTCATCGAAGCTCTGATTTGGCCTTGGCTAGGGCTTCCTGGAACACCCGGCATTTTCCTGATCCCAAGACGTGTCCAAAATTAGGTTTTGGATCAGCATCCTTGCAAAGAATACAGTGCGCCTCCTTCGTACACTCTTTTCTTTTATGTCCTGTTTCACCGCATTTGTAACACAGGGAACTCCTATCGGGTCCTTTGCACACGTGTGTGGTGTGACCTTAACCAAGGCATTTGAAACATTGAAGAGGCGTTGATCTTCACCGTATCCTACAGACAACCCACCCAATTCGTACTTTGCCCTTGTTCAGGAATTGTTCGGCCTCCTTTTTGGTCAAGTCAACTATGGCCATGCGTTGTTCTCTGTTGTTTTCTGGTGTCAGTCTCACTTTGATCCTTCCCACGCTAGGGAACTCCTTTTTGATGGCCTCTTCTGCCTCGGCTAGATCTGTAGTTTGGTTAGAAGTCCTCTTAAGAAGCCAACTTTTACTTATTACTCAACCAAATAATCAATGAAGCTTAGTTTAATTACTAACTCGGAAATAATGGAACATTGTGCCTTCCATGATATTTCTTTTTCAAATTGAAATTTTATTGTTGTCTTTGCACGAGTATGTAATATCTTTTCACCACTGATAATCTAGCACATGAGAGTCTAGTAACTCTAATGTAGTGGTTTGTTTCCCATGAAATGTGGAATCGTTCCAACCAAGCCGGTGGAGACGTATAGTATTTGTGGGTGTGTTTGCCGAATAAACATATCCAAAGTTGGCATCTCTCTAAATATGTGTGTAGGGCATGTGATTTTAATAGACCGAGGGACATATAGTCAAAAAAGTATATTGGCATGGTACAGAGGTAGAGTCTACCTTCATCTTAAATGTTGGACTCTCTTCAAACTTAGCCTTCTTGCCAACCTACTAAATGCCTTTCATGTGCAGCCTGTAACCTTTATTCATTTTGAGCCAGGCCACATTTTTCTACATTTTGGCACACCATCGAGTCGTAGGAGTAGCCAGTACGTAGGAGTAGCCAGTAGTACGGGCAACTGAGAGATGTATTACTAGAAAAAGGATTCCCCTACGATTTCACCTGGCCACTAAATGCAAACTTTTTGCTGGGAAAGCTGCCTGCGCATATATGCCACATAGCTTCATTTGAGCATCTCTCCAATTAGACTGTCTATAAGGACTTGTCTTTGCTCAAAGAGGATGTCATGCTGCCTGTCCAGTTTTATAGGAGCGAAAATGTGTAGCAGGTAACATTCTTTCTCCTCACCTGCATAATATATGCACTAAAGAGACCGTACCTTACTGATATTGTGCAGAAAAGACTGGTAAAAACTATTCTTGTTCAAAAAATTAGATATAAATCGATGGAAACAAAGCCTGAGATCACTGAAGAGCCATGCCATCTAAATTTCCTTCATTTTATTTACCAAGAATCGACAACAACCACTGAGGGATCGCTGTCTCTCATCAAGCGCGGAGTCCTTCCTATAACCTTCATTTCTATTTAGGTATCAAATAGGACTGACAGCAAAACTACTGACTCAGAATATAATCGGTATACAAATGCTTTTTGCAGTTTTTCTTTTCTCTGCACCTACACTAATCATACTTAATACATTGATGAGTACCTATGGACGTAGCATAGACTGTGTTTACATAAACGTCATTTTGGGTCCCCCTAAATTGATTCCGTATCCATTGAAAGCCAAAATATCCGTCACAACTTTGTCAGTTTTTGCCCAGATTTACTCACAGAAACTCAGTTTAGAGTTCAGATAGTTTTCGCAAGTTTCAACAAAAGAAGCGCTTTTTCGATACTTCTTGCTTAAATTTTGTGGGTACTATTCTTGTCCGGATAACTACTTCGAATTTTCGCAGCGTTAAAAAGCTTTGATCTGGTCCCTCACTTGCTGCATTTGGGGTTTTTTTTGTTGATGGAAAGTGCATTTGGGCTCTTGTACCTCCTCAATTGTACGCAAAGTGAGTACTAATCAACGTCATACACATATCATATCAAACATTACTCATCTCACAGCTCATGCATCAGTAGATCGTTTTAGGAGATGTCCCATAAGTTTTTACCAAGATTAAAGTTTTTAGCTACACTCTATATCAAATCGATCTTTCACCGACCTTACTCTTATATTTTCAGAAACCTTACTTATATTTTAAGAACAGATCCTTTAGGTACTCCTGCTGTTTTTGTAATATGTATTCTGGAGCTTGAAAAAACTTTCTTGCCCATAAAACAGAAGTAAAAGCTTTCAGACTTTGAGAACTACAAAAAAAAAAAATATTTGTTAACTGGCTTGTTTGCGGTTATCAGCATGTTGGGCAATGATCAGCTTTTCAGCGATCATATCGATGCTCTACCAGCTTGCTTTGTATATATACAGCCATGAAGCTAGGTATACAGCAGCATAGATTGCGTTAGTGACTACTTATGTTTTGCATTTCTCCAGAAATTTCCAAGCCATGTCCAGTATACACAACAATTGGTATGCGGACCTTTTTCCTTACTAATTAATATGTTCTTTGCTTCCCCTCAAGGTTAAATGAAGGTTTTTTTCTACAGTCAAGTGTTTACTGGACTAAAGAGCAAGTCAGAATAAAAGTAATAGCTGGAATAGTTTTTTTTGCGGCGGGGAGTTGAAGTCTACTTAAGCTCTGAGTGTGAGACCCTTTGAATTTGAGAATCTAGCTTGGAATTGCTTGCAGACACTATAGAAGTAACAAAATTAAAATTTTTTTCGTGGTTAGCAGGTGATTGTCATTTCCGCACTGAGTGTGGGGCTTCTATGCTCGCCAGCGACTGGAATACCCAATATACACCTTCTTTATCAACCCAAAAACCCACTCTAGAACCGCTTGATACATTAATTTGGGCCAGGTCTCATTTTGTTCGATTTAAGCATCACGCAATGATACTATTCGGAGTGAGCTCTTCCGGATTTCTGCAAAAATCCAGTTACTGTCTATGCCATTTTGTGCTCGCAAAATGTGTGGCAGGCATTGTCTTCCTCTCCTGGATACAACCGACAATCGAGCAACTGTGATTTACCAATCTTGCGCAGGTAAGACTGCAAACATCTATGCCCACTATAAAGCTGGGTAAGACGGAAGTCAGACTTGCCATGCCTTTGATTCAGCCAGGGTCTCACATTCGGGATGAAGCGTCCAGTTTACCTTGCCTTCATGCAATTCACCCAAGACTGCTGCCAATCGTTGAGTGAACGCTGTTGCTCCTCGCGGGGAATCTTTTGTCTCACGTCCTCACTTCACCGAAAGTAAATTGCACGGCACTTTCTAGCAAGAGACTGTGGGATACGAGAAAAATTTCAAAAAAGCGTTTCAGATCATTGATGGGAATATCCTTCAGGAGATCGGTAGAAGCCTTTTAGATGCCCTCTACGGACGCAAAGCGTTTTCCTTTCACGGCCAAATGCAGTTTTCACAATAGGTAGAAATCACAGGGAGCCACATTAAGCCAATGTGGTGAATGATTGACGGTTGAAATGCGATTTCTAGTCAAACACGCTGAAGTAGCAAAAGAGTGCTCCTACCAAAAGGGTTTGTAAAACAATTATAAAATCAAACAATATATTCTGTACATCAAAACTTGAGCAATATACAGATTGCATAAATTGAGTTCGAAAAATTATAAATTTTTTATCAAATAAATTTTTTATCAAAATCCCTACGGGTTTGTAGTGTCTAGGTCCGTTGCAAATGTGTATCTCCCTAGTATCACGTGTTAATGTTGCTGTAATTGTTAAATATTCAATCGGCTGTAACTTAGCTGTTTATTGTTCAATCACCGTGAAGTTTATGGGGCACATACAATTGTTTTCTAAAAAAAAATTATAGACATTTAAGGGTCCCATCTTCATTTTATAGGCAAAAACGTAAAATTGATAGAGTGTACTATTTTTAACAAAGTTGATCTAATTTCGAGTTCTGAGGTATTTGCTGCCCTTGTACTCCTAGAGTCACACCTCTGCGATTTTTTTCAGATTTTTCGGGTCAAAGGTGTCCAATCGCGGGAGAGGGAGGGCACGAAATGTTCATACATTTCCCCTTCCACTGCACCCCGCAAAGCAAAACTTGTTAATTTAAACCCTGTTTTGAAAAGTTCCCATCAAGACCTTTCATTTGATAGCCTTATTGCCTTCATGCGGTGAAATTTTTTTTCGGGGAACACCCCCCTGTATGAGGAGATCCCCCTTAAACACCTTATAAATTTCTTATCTAGGTGAAACTTGAAAGAAAACGTCACTTTGCACTTACTTACAAGATCTTATGTTTCTAGCTTATGTAGCTTGCGAAAAAAAGTGGTGTGACACACGGACGGACGGACAGACGGACAGAAAGGACGCGATTTTAGTAGGATATTATAAAATGATTTGACAAGATCCTAACAATCAGTCACAAGAGTGGATTGATGAGATGGTGCATTATCATGCAATAAGCGACAGCTTTCTCCTTCGTGGTATTCAGGCCGAATTCGACGAATTGCATTGACGGTTTGACCTGTTGGCATGGACTCCTTGTGGGCAATTCCCTTGGAATCGTAAAAACAAAGAAGGCTTTGGAATTTCTAGTGTATCCAGAATATCCACCCTGTTACGGGGAATCTGGGAATAACTTAAGTTAGTCAACTTAAACACCACTTCAACACCCTAAACGGGCAATATAGTACAAAGAATGCATCCTCGAGTCGAACTGGGGTAGGGAACTTTACAAAGTATTGTATACACACTTAGTAAAATTTAAAAAAAATTGAAATCATAATGTTAACGACTACAGTAGGGTAGACCTTTATTTTCTCAATTTTAGTGAATGTAGCTCAAAGCAGCTTAATCATCAATAGCAATTTACTAATCGCATTGCCGGAAACAACGGATACAGTAAACATTGCAAACTATCCACATACAAAACGTTATGTATCCATCTCAACGAACGGCAATAAACACATGAGTCTGGATACGTACACCCAAACTGAAATCTCTATTGATGGAACATGCAATTCAAAATATCTTGAGAAATTACCAAAGAGAATAACCTGTCAGTATTGTGTCTAATATTGACTTTCAGAAATTTGAAAGTGGAGCCACAAAAAGAACGAGCCAAAAGGATGCGTGAGAAAAAACCTTACGTCAAAGGCAGAAAATTATGCCATTTCATATGAACCAACAAAATAAAGAAATTTGCCGCAGGCAACAGGAAAACACTTTGTTTATATTTTAAAATTTGTCTCTGATAGGTTCATAATCCGTGTATAGAAGGTTCTATTTTTTCGTGGGATCATACGCGATTTGCATCATGTCTAAAATCAGCAAGGTATTTGAAGTGATACTGAAATAAGCATGAGGCGCCCACATTGAAAAATATGAGTTGACATCAAAATACGAATTTGGTTTTTATGCCAGTTATTTGAACATATATGTGATAACGATCGTAACCTCAGATATCTGTTGAAAACTAAACAATAGAAAATGTATTGGAGTATGTCCTATCGATATGGAAATAGCGTTCGATACAATGTGGTAAGGCGGACTTATTTTAAAACTCCTTCAGGGCAGCTCCTCCAAATACCTTGGCACCATGATGTGCAACATGTTTTACAGGAAATAATTTGTTGCAATTGATGGAAACCTGTTGACGATGTGCCACTTCAAGATCTTGAATGGTCACATCAGGGAACAGTTACTGCGCCTCTGCTTTTCTCAATATGCATTCACAAGCATTGAATGGCTTTGAGTTTAACACCTTCCCAACGCATCATTGGCTGCGTTTATTGGTGATCCGATCATTTATACGGTAGACAGGAAAGCTAAAATAGGTCAGAGAAATGTATTAAAAACTGTTTAATGATGTGCAGCTCTACATCGACAATAGGTGAATGAAAGTCAATGCGCAGATATGCGAAACAGTTTTGATTTGGACAACACTGCAGAGGGTCAGTCAAGAACTGAAACGTAATTGGATGGATTTCCACATCATGGCTGGTGAGGATAGCTCAGAACTAATTCAACATGAATCCTCTGTTTGACTCCTCTATGTTCGATTCGATTAATATCTGTACTATACTGAACATGTCAAAATCATGCTTAGCAAAGCATAAAACGTAATTATGACCCTTTGATGAATCATTCCAGACACCTTGATCAAAAGCTCAAACTTCTCTGTTGCATGGCCCTTGTTAGACCAGTTTCAATATATGGATGACGAATCTGGTACAACTAGAGATCTATTACTTTGGAAAAATTCATAGTTTTTGAAAGGAAATGTCTTTGTGCATGTACTGGTTTGTAAAGAAAGCGTGAGTTGAATTGGAAACACTATACATAGAATAGAAAAATTTATCTATCTGGAAAAATGACAGGAGTCGATGTCTTCATATTGAGACTTCTTCGGAATCATATTTCAAAATCTGTAATTGTGAGCGTAAACCCCTTGATTTTACAGCCGTACCATCCATCAGACGGGTATATTGAGACCTGTCTCACTACTGGCTTCGTTCCTTCAGAAGAATTCGAGTGTTTGGACATGAATTGATTTGATTTTGATTCTGACAGTATCTCAATTATATATCTCGTATATAGACAGGCGACTGATAAGAAGATAAATTATCCTCAGAATTGGCGCTCACCAGGCTAAAAATGCTGACTACTTCCAGAGATTTTAATAATATTTCTGACATTTGCTAGATTCATTGAGGCCGGCTGAGTTGAGATGGACTAATCCAGCTATGAAAGAATGACAATCTTTAAATTATTCGTGGTTAATTTGTTTGTATTTTTCGTTGCTTAGTTTTAATTTTCTGCTCATGATTGCTGCACATAGTATTTTCATTGTTTATTTACTATATGTTACAATTTAGGGATAAGTTTCAATATTCAGGACAGGTATATGCTATGTTTTTTTATATTGGGTCTATTTTCTTCTTCTTCTTCTTAGCACTACAGCCCCTTTCGGGCCTTCGCTTCCTGCAAACAGCGCCTCCAACTGTCTCGTTCCGTTGACTACGTCTTCCAATTCCGAAATCCGAGCAGCGATAAACTGTCTTCGTCGACCGAGTCAGACCAGCGTTTCCTCGGTTTCCCCACCGGCCGCCGGCCTTCAGTTTTCCCAACGAATACCTTCTCGGGTACCCGTTGTTTGTCTATACGATTCATGTGTCCAGCCCATCGCAGCTTCCGCAGTCTAACAATCCTTGAGACCTTCGGTTCGTTAAAAATTTCATACAACTCATGGTTTTATCGGATTTGCTATTGGCCCCGTCTAGCTTCGCTCAGATTATTCGCTTCAGGACCCGTCTATAGATAACGTATAATGTTTAGGTTTGGGATATTGTGATAGCAGATTGAATTTGACTAAAATTAGGTAAGAACATATTAGATGTAGGACAAAAGCTCCCTGTTCTATTGTGTTAGTATAATAATTAATTTTGAATAGTGTTTCTGGTTTTTTTCCTTTGTCCAATTGAAGCATAAAATATATAATTATTTTGATCAAATTGATTTTGATTGATAATGTATAAATTTAAAGGGTAATTAAGTTTTAGTGTTTTTATTCTTAGCAATTTACTTTATATTCTTTGAAATTCTATAATGATAAGTATTGAATAAAGAACTTTTGACCTTGACTCCTCGAAAAACCGCTTGAAATATGCGCATCTTGAAACTTTCAAAAAATTATCCCAGACTATTCGTTAATGTTGGTTGAAGCAATTTTTTACTACTGTAAAAAAATGCATTGAAAGAGGACAAAAGGACAAGTATTTGTTTTTTTAATTCTTGGAATCATGAAATTTCTTATAGTTGAAATCCTAAACTTTAATTGAGTTCTCATTCAAAGCAAAAATTGTGGAAGTTGTATTGGCTTTTTTGCCAGCAGGAAATGTGTTGAAACTCTTCCAAACTTCTCGTGGACAAAAAAATGTAAAACATTCTCAACTTGGCACTTATCATCATACTACAAACCCGTTTCCATAAAGAAAGATACGATAAATATAAATTTTTATATCAAAGTTTTTTCGCCTATCAAAGTAATATTGAATCATGTAATATCTTACTCTCCGCTACATCTACATGGAAACGTTGTAAATATATAGCTCACTATTATGGGTCTCTTGCTGAATAAACAAAAATTAGTTAAGGCTAGAGGGAAAAAAGGAAAAATTCCCAAAAACTCGCTCGTTTGCCGTAAAAAGGAGAATTTTCGTAGCGTCTTCAACTACTGTATTACTGTTCAAAGTGAGAAATTCATGCCCCATGTTTCCCATTAATATATCACCGAAAGTTATGCTATGGTTAATATTGTCCCAGATCCCAGCTTTCAGCTTTTCCACTGACAATGACTATGTACGGGTTTCAGGAAAAAGGGCATGGCCATAGACCAGTGCCGCACAATAGAGATAGAGATCCGAGATGTCTACTGAGAAAGATTCCGCAACGACTACTATCCTCCATGTATCAGTTTCATTTTACGCTATAATATACACATTCCACTTAAAACTTTGGCATAGAGGAAAAAGTAGGATCCAGCGCTTTCCAAGGCTCCCAAGATGTATTAGCATTGATACGTCTTATGGTTATCACAGCATGTAGTGTGTTGAAGCTGGATTGTATGTCGTATTTCTGTACAGTTCCCATGAAATAACGAGTTCGTCTTCATAACGCTTAGCACCCGAGAGGAGAAAAATTTTCTTCTCACGACACTGAACGAATGTTGTTTAAGAACTTATATCGTTAAAAGGGTTTTTATTGATGTTATGCATTTCACTATTTTTTTTTGTGAGAAAACTCTACGGTTAGTTTTAGAGTTATTTGAAATTTTCATTTGGCTTATTATGATTAGCGATTGAGGACCATATAAATAGTTTCTGTTTAGCATTTTATGTGTAGGATTTCCTTTTAATTTTTAGTTGGGTCATGCTTGCAACCATACATATTTAGATTTTACATACCTTCAAACTAATTAAATCGAAAAATGAGCAAATTATCGGGGAGTCAGCCTTCGACTTGAATTGCTGGTATACTCGACTCACTTGGATACAGCTGCGGTTAGTTTGTTTCGGGAGAATTTTTTTCTGCGCAGAAGTGCTTACTTATACTGGATGCTTTCTAGTATATTCTATTTTAAAGCTTTCAGTATGCCTTAGGAAACTTTATGCAATATGATAAAGCCTACATCATATTACTGTTTACAATCAAATGATCCTAAACAAAATGTTAAGGCAAAAGACTGTCCACAACAGAAGTGCTTAATAACCATAAGTTCTTGTAGGATACTTACAAAAAAGTTAAGAAATTCATTAGGGATTTCACCTGTTGATTAGTGTTCACAAAATCGTAATAATTCATATTCTACTATAAATTGATATAAATTTTTAATGAATTTTTTTAAGGTGGGTCATGACGAAATATATTTGTTTGAAAAACTTTGTAATGTTGTTGTATTTATCAAAAGTTCGAATAAGTATTGCCTTGGATATGCCTAAGTATTATTTTAAAGCTCAACATATAACAGTGAATTTATAGCCACCAAAATAAATTTACCTGCGGAAATCCTAAACAAATTAGACAGACAGACCTACGCTCATGTCAGAAGGGTTTTGTATCCGATTTCTCAGAAATGCAGTCACCAGCAACGAATAAAGTCAAGAAATATGTAAAAGAGACGTGCACGTTTAAAAAAAATTAATTGTTTCTATATTTTTAACGGTCGCCATTTTGTTGTAAACCAACAAAATCATTCAAATCATGAACTCCTAAAAATATTAATGTTTGTGACCTTATTTGAAAATTCCAAGATCAAATTAAAACAGCAGTCACTGATTCGATGGAAAGTCCATTAAGTACCAATATCATGTGTTATTGTTGTTGTAATTGATGAAACCTCAAATGGCTATAATTTCCGTGTACATCATTCGATTTTCATTAAACTTACAAAGTTTATGGACCTTTTCTACGACTACTAATATTGAATTTCGTTCAGTTTAAGGGAACATATACGATTTTATTGGGGGTATCAAATTAAGATCTGTTTTGAAAAGTTCGCATCATGACCTTTCATTTGATACCCACATCGACTACCATTGATGAACTTTTTTTTGGGGGCCACTCCCCTCTATGGGGAGACCCCCCTCAAATATCTTATAAAATGTTTTTGTATTTGAACTTTGAAGAGAGCACCGCTTTACACTTGCGGACAAAATCTGATGTTTCTTGATGTTTCTTGCTTAAGTAGTTTGCGAGAAAAAGTGCTGTGGCACACGGACGGACGGACAGACAGGACACGATTTTAGTTAGATTTCGTAAAATTATTTTACAAAACCCTAAAAAGCATAAAGAATTCTATAATTAACTCTAGGAGTCCAATCATACTTTGGAAGCTATAGGGCTTAATCATACGTTAATATGACTTCACATATTAAATAAAGCCATACTTCAATCTACTTCCTGAGACAGATTCGAAATTGTTTGTATCGAATTAAAGGATTTATCACACTGCCAAAGTTACGAGCGCTTGTTCGAAATCATATCATAAATTCTGAAATTCTGAATCCCTAGATTTCGCTGCCGTTCCACCCTATCATCGAATCACAACAAATACAGCGAGACTTTTCTCACCGCAGATTTCATTCCTACAGAAATATATATATATATATATATATATATATATATATATATATATATATATATGTATATATATATACATATATGTATATATATATGTATATATATGTATATATATATATATATATATATATATATATATATATATATATATATATATATATATATATATATATACATATAGATACATATATATGTATCAGCAATAAGAAGGAAGAATTTCCTCCAAATGTAAGCTTGTTGGATTAGCAGTTTCAATAGAGATATACTCGTACGTTTGCGAGGCATGTTGAGGCTGGTCGAGTTGAGATGAGGCAGTTTAACTTTTAGTGGTTAAATGGCAAATACTAAATTTATCATGGCTGTTTGTAATTTTGTGTTTTTGTTGTGTTTCATAAATTTACTTTATTGGACATAATATGTTTTATACAATTCATGTTTAATAGAAAATGAGGATAAGAACAATTTGTATAGTAAAATATTCTAATAAAAGAAATGCACACTTCCATCTTCTTCTTCTTGGTAGCACTATAGTTCCTCTCGAGCCTTCACTTCCTACCAAAAGCGCCTCCAACTGTCTCGGTCCATTAATCATGTCCTTTTTTTTAATCTGAGTAGCGACAATGATTCTTCATTGAACGTGTCGTACTAGCATTTCCTTGGTTCTCCCACTGGCCTCCACCCTTCAGCTCTACCAACAGATACCTTTTCGGTTATCCATTGTTCATGCATAAGATTCACATGGCCCACCTTTTACAGATTCCACAGTCTGACAATTGTTGCAAACTCCGGCTCGGCATAAATTTTATATAGCGCATGGTCTAATCAAATCCACTATTGGTCCCCATCTAGCTTGGCTCAAATTATTTGCCTCAGGATCCGTCTTTCGAAGGCCTACAATATGTTTTTGGATGCTTAAATTAGGATCCAGGTTTCACACCCATAGTATAACACAGGTCTTATCACAGATTTTTAGAGTTCGAGCTTTATTTTCCTCTGTTTTCAGTTGGTCGCCAAGATTTTCAAACTTGAATAAAATATTTAATTTGCAAGTAAAATTTGTCGGCGTATTTTACCACTGTATCCGCCAAGTCTGATATTTTTATTTTTCCTCAACTGCGTCATGAGCTTTGTTATATTTTCTTTGATTTGTAGCCTACTAGTTTTCTTCATTTTGGAGTTTCAGGAAAAGTTTTTTGGTGGTTATTAACAAGCGGGACCAAGTGTTTATGTCCGGCTACCATTTAGCTTGGTTTTGGTAGTAACGTACCCCTTGTATTGACAGGTAACTTTCTTATGACATACTCCTGAGCCAAATTGGATAGCAGTGAGACCAGCCCATCTCCTTGTTTTAGTAGGATATTCGGTGAGTTGTACTGTACTGTAGCTTGTTACCTGTTTTTGTGGATAGGGATAAAATTTATCAGCTCCGCTCGTTCGGCATATGTTTTTGCTGTCAAGTGTTCTGATTGACTTTGTGGATAGTTTTTTGAACACTGCTGGTATCGTATTTATTGAGCTGAACTGGAATCTCATCGATGCTCAGTACGTCACTATTCTTTTGGGCCTTAATGGTGGAACAAATTTCATCCAGAAATGGTGGGGCCAATGGAAGTTCTTAGGGAATATCTATAGGCACCAATATTCTGGAGTTGTGTGGAGGATTAAAGGGGCTCTTGAAATATGATGCCCATCATTCTTTAATTCTGCTTCCATCAGCGATGATATTGCCAATGTCATTACGGCAGAGCATGTTCTTGAGCAGATAACCTTGTTTGAGATATTTCACAGATTTTTATGTTTATCTCTTGTGGTTGTTCGCAAGACTTTTAGCTTAGTGATCCACAAAATAACTCAACAAAAAGTTTATTTGCAAGTATATATGAGACAAACTAGTGGTTCAAGATAAGGAAGAAACAAGTTAGGTAGACAGACCTACGCTCATGTCAGAAGGGTTTTGTACCGAACGTCTTAGAAATGCAGTCACCAGCAATGAATAAAGTCAGGAAATGTGTAAAAGAGATGTGCACGTTTAGAAGAAAATTAATTGTTTTTTCTATTTTCAACTGTCGCCATTTAGTTGCAAACTGACAAAAATTACTAAAATCATGAATTCCCAAAAATATTAATGTTATTGCCCTTATTTGAAAATTTCAAGAAGATGACTGATTCGATGGACAGTCCATAAAATACAGAAATCATATGTTATTATTGTTGTAATTGGAAAAACTTCGAATGGCTATAACTTTCGTATATATCATTCAATTTACATCAAACTCACAGAGTATAAGGGCCTTACATGGCACTACTTAAATACTGAATTTCGTTCAGTTTAAGGCTATACATATATACCTATACGATTTTATTGGGGAAAATGTGAAATTCGAATATCATACTATTCTTCACAAAGTTGAGCGAATTTTGAATTCTAAGGTATTTGTTGTTGTAATTTTGACTAGATTTTTCGGATCAAAGGTGTCCAATCGCGAGAGGGGGGGCGCACACATTTATCGTGTATTTCCTCTTCCTGTGCGCTCCTCGAAGCAAAAAGTATCAAATTAAGACCTGTTACCCATGTTCGATACCTTTGATGATTTTTTTTTGGAGGTCACTCCCCTATATGGGGAGACCCCCTTAAATATCTTATAAAATATTATTGTAGATGAACTTTGAAGAGAGCACCACTTACATCTGCATAAAAAATTGATGTTTCTAGTTGAAGTAGTTTACGAGAAAAAGTGTTGTGACACACGGACGGACGGACAGACAGAACATTATTTTACAAAACCCTAAAAAATGAAATCAGAACTGAATATTAGTCAATTACTTAAATCTGTGCAGTTCATGTCAGACAAGTTTGATGAGCATAATTTGTAAATGACAGTTAGTGGAAGAGATTAAAAATATTACAAGGGAAAATTAAAACTTAAGGGAACAAGTAAAATCATTAGAAAATGAAAATAATGCGTTGCGAATGCAACTGCGGAAATGCAATGTTCATATAAACGGTTTTAGAAAGACGAATAGCGAAAATATACTGAATGTAATACAAACAGTTTCGAAGTTCATTTGCAGTGAGGTGAACGATCTCGATATTCATCATGCTTACCGAATGAAAACTGGTAGCAGCAAAGGATCAGCTATAGTAGTTAGCTTTGCTAGAACCATAACAAAGCCACAATTCATTGATGCATACCAGCAGAATGTAAGAGAACAGAGCTCCGGAGCAAGATTACAATCAAATGTCGTATGGAAACAACTTGTGGAAGGGCGAATATATAAAAAGTATCCGTACTACATCGAAAGAAAGCAACATATTAGGAAATTCATGCTAAAGAAGCTTCTGCATTTAAAGATTTAAGCAACAAAATTGATTCCTTAATGAAATTCTTTTCCATCAATTTTCCCCGTGATATTCCTTTAAAAACAAGATTTTAAAAAATATAAACAAAAAATCTTCACTTAAACAAACCAGAAAAAGTATCCGTACATGACAATATTAATTTGAAATATTCAAATATTTTATTATATATCAGGGCTTAATAACTTGTCGGGTAACCTATTTGCTTAAGGACGTCCTTAAAGTGATTTGGCGTGGAGTGAACCAATTTGGCTGTGTCCTGTCTGGTGATTTTGCTCCATTCGTTGTTGATGACATTTTTCAGCATTTAATTCGAGGTTATGCTGTGCTGACGGATCCTACGCTCCAACAAGTCCCACAAATGCCCAATGGGATTAAGGTCTGGGGATTGGGGCGGCGTACACAGTAGATGTTTTGTGTTGTAGAGCAACCAAAGCTTCACATTAGGTGCTGTATGCTTGGGATGACTATGTTGCTGGAACAAGAAATCGTCACCAAACCTCAACTGCTGAACGTTTTGCTTCAAATTTGCCTTCAAAATGTTAAAGTAACCGTATTGATCCATAGTGATTCTATAAACACCAGTTGCCCAACTCCTTCTGATGCCATACACCTCTAGACCATCACACCACCTCCACCATGTTTCACAGTTGGTACGAGATTTTGTTTTTCGATGGCAGTTTCGCGCTTCCGCCACACTAACTTTCTTCCTTTAATTCTAAATATGCAAAATGTGCATTCGTCAGAGGCATGTTTATAAAAATCAGAGGTACTGTTGCTGACGTTATAAAAAAACCGGACAATGGCGTCCACTGGTACTGCAAGACCTGTAGGCGTTATTCAAATTGAGCCTACGTTTCTAGGCGCCGCATGGCTAGCTTAACGGTTAAAACTTTATGTGATGAACTGAGCGCTTTGCACAAAAAAGTTCAGCTGCGTGTAATGAGATTGCTCCCTTGCTCCAGTTTGTTGACACTATATCTGCACATCCCCCAAGTGAGATGAGCCTGGATACTCGTGATGTGTTACAGCTTTCCGCACCAGATCTTCCTTCATCGGGGGAGAATACTCAAATAACATTAGATACTGCTCCTGCCATAATAACGAGAGGTAAGCCACAAGCTAAACCTGCAACAAAAAACAGCGGTAAACTGTTGGCCAGCATTGATTCTGAGGTTGTATTTCAATCATCACCTGGGCCCTCATCTTCTCGTTGAGGTGCTACATCGAAAAATCGGCGCACTTCACCCAACAATCTTGTAACGGATATTCAACCAACCCGAGTAGCTGATGTTTCTTATTCCACTGATAATCTGCCAGCACCACAGTTAGTTCTATCTCTTCATGTCATGGCGCCGCTGAAGCAAATACTTACATCTCGTCTGGCTTATGAGACATCGATGAATGACATTTGTGATTATATCTCAACGAAATTTGGACCTTCAGTAAAGATCATCAGATGCCACAAACTGACAAACGACAACATTGAGAGAAGAGTTATAGCTTCCTTTAAGCTTACTGTACCATCAAATTGTAGCATAGTTTTTCAACCAGAATACTGGCCTCCTGGAACATTAATTAAACCGTTTAAGGCAACCAAAAGAAGAAATTTTCTTTGCAAGGTAAGCTCTCTTCCGTAACTTTAACAACTGGTCACCCTGCATCTTTTTCAAATATTAATTTAAATTTTGATATTCGAAACACTTCTCTTAGCTTAAATCTTTATCATCAAAATATACGTGGCATGCGAACCAAGCTGGAAGCTATTCAAATTGCCTCTTCCATTTCCGGCGATGATTTCATTTGTTTGACAGAAACCTGGCTGACTCCTGATATTGCCGGCAGTGAAAATGATGTCTACCGAACTGATAGAGATTGTTTGGTTTCAGGTAAATCTGACGGTGGTGGTGTACTTATTGCTACTCAGAAAGCCTTGGACAGCAAACTGTGCTCTGATTTTTCATGGTCACTTCCAGTAGAATGCATCACTGCCTTAATCAATATCTCTCAAGCCGTGAGTTTAGTATTGCTTTACGTGTATATCCCTTGTAATGCTCCTTTCCGCGTTTACCACCGTTTTTTCTCTGAACTATCTTCATATTTCTGTAGCATCAACTCTCTATACACTATTTAAATCTGTGGTGACATTAAAATGCCTTGCCTAAGGTGGGACTCAACTCTCATACCTTCTCATCCTTCAATGATCTCTCTGTCCTGTTTTCTTCTTTTTCATCGCTTTGCTCCAAATCGCAATTAAATATGATCCCAAACGCAAACAATCAACTTCTCGATTACATCCTTACTACCAACCCTACCTCTATCTCCTCGATCACAAAATCCCCCTCCAAATATATAAAACCTGATCCCCACCATCCCCCGCTTGAGGTTCGTTTATCTTTTCTTGCACCTCAGTCCAAACGCACTCCTTTCTCCCCAAGATTTAATTTCCGCAAAGCCAACTATGCAGCTATTCAGCTTGACCTGGATAACATTGACTGGAATTCAATGCTACATAAGCTAGATGTCAATTCAGCGCGATGTAACTATCTGCCGTTCCCCTCAGAAAAAGAGCCCCAGCTGGTTTTCCGCTGAAGTCTTAGACGCTCTTTATTTGAACGACCAGGCGCGCAAAAAACTTCATTATTCCAACTCTAACACTGACCTCACCAACTACCGACTGCTTCGTAAAGAAGCCAAAAAAGTTGTTAAGAACGCAATGCGATCTTATTATTATATGATTGAAACATCAGTGCAATCTAATAGTCCTAAACCCTTTTGGACATACATATATTCACTGAAAACAACATGCCATAATCCTAATATCTTCTCATCGCGTAACTGCCAAGCTTCTGATGGGCAAGCTATCTGTGACCTTTTTGCTCATTTTTTTCCTCCACATTTAGGGTTTCGAAACCCACTTTATACTCATCGTGTCCTTCTTCTTCTCGTATTCTGCATTCTATCGTGACCTCGCCATCGGAAATTGAAAATGTACTGCTTACTTTTAACATTAATGGGGGTCCGGGTCCTGATGGAATACCAAATCTGTTTGTTGAGTCCTAATCTTCTTCATTATCTACCCCACTATCAATTATTTTCAATATTAACCTTTCTTCCTCCTACTTTCCTGACGTCTGGAAGCATGCCAACATCTTTCCGATCCATAAGTCAGGAGATTGTAGTGAAATCTCAAACTATCGTCCGATTTCTTTGCTGTCTTGTTTTCGTAAGCTCCTTGAGTATATTGTGCATAACAGAATGTACGATGACATCAGTACCCTGTTTGCAAATGAACAGCATGGCTTCATTAAAGGTCGTTCGGCAGTAACTAATTTGTTAGAACTTACGAATACCATCTCTCTTGCTTTCAACAAGAGCCAACAAGTCGATGTCATATACACCGATTTCGCTAAAGCTTTTGACAGTTTTGATCACGACCTTTTGGCTAACAAACTCTGATCGTTCCGCGTTTCCGACTGTATCCTCTCTTGAATCTTATTTTTCTCATCCCATCGCTCCTCAAGGATCAATGTTAGGCCCTTTGCTATTCAACATTTTCATTAATGGTCTTCCCAAATGACTCTAGTCTAATTGTCTTCTGTACGCTGATGATTTAAAAATTTATCATTCCATTAACTCCAGCAAAGACTGCTTATACCTCCAAAATGATCTTGATAGACTTCAAAATTGGTGTCAAGGTAATTAACTTCCTCTTAACATTTCAAAATGTTATCACACCAGATTGATGGATCGCTGCTCACACTTGTGGACAAATTTAAAGATTTGGGAGTAGTATTTGACCCAGCTTTGGAATTTAACATCCATATTTCATGCATAATCACTAGAGTTTCACATGTCGCTGGTTTTATTTTGCGATCCTCTTGCAAGTCTTTTAGCATTTCAATAAGCGTCCATCTATTCGTACTTCTAGCCTGGTCAATCCTTGAGTATGCCTCCCAAGTGTGGTCTCCTCACTATACCAATCTATCAGATGCTGTTGAAATTGTACATTTTCAATTCACACGATCTCTATTCTACAAATATAACCTCACTTACAGCTCCTACGATGAGCGCTTACAGATCTTCAACATTCCATCACTCAAAAATAGGAGAGAGTTCTTAGATTTGTGCTGGTTATTTAAATTATATCACGGTATTCTTTCATCCAACCTTCGGGAAAGGCTTTATATACGTTCCACCTCAAAAACGCGTCCAACTGACATATTTTTTGTGCCCTTTGCTCGTACCGATATTTATTTTTATTCATTTTTAGTACGCGAATCACGTCGTTACGATGAGCTCCAAATGGGTCCTCTGCCATATTCCTTAAACGCTTTTAAAAGTATACTGCATAATACTCTCCTTAGCTCCCAATAGTTTATTAGTATTTAATATATTTTTTTTTTTTTCTTATTTCAAATAAAAACTTTGTGTATTCGCAAGTATTATATTATATTATATTTCATTACCCTTTTTTTAATTAGATTCACGGATCTGTAAAAAAATAAATAAATAAATAAATATATTTTTTTGCGAAATCCACACGTTTCTTCCTGGTCACTTCCGTAATGTATGGCTTCTTACGTGCTATGCATGAGCGATATCCATCTCTCTTTAGTATTTTACGTACAGTATCTTCGTGGAGAGCCTTGCGAAAAGAGTTCTTTTATATTTGCAACAATTTGGGAAGCAGTTACTCGAGAACTCTTTTAAACTGCCTGCAAAATGTTGCCTTTTTTGCGTTCAGTCAGTATGTAGGGTCGACCATAAAGAAGCTTTGACATAATCGACCCAGGTGTATTAAATGTTTTCACCACATATTGGACAGGGGAGTGAGTTCTGGCTACTATTCGACCCATTTCGCGGTGAATTTCTCCTTCGCTCTAAGTTTCAGCATAATTTTCCTCTCCACAGCAATGATTTCGCTAATTTTGGGCGTCATCATGTATTCTAGGGCGCAAAAAATTTAAAATAACTGCGCTCACTTTTAAGCCTATCCCAACTTAAAGTAGAACTATTATCGGACCTAAAAACATTAATATGCATCTGCATATGTCATCGCGTAACACGAGGAATCCCCCGGATTGTTCTGAACGGATACTCTTTCTGATTTATTGTGTTGCCATAAATTGATTTTGTTTGAGTTTCAAGTCTTTTTAAATAGTAAGCACATATTATGAAACAAATTGTGAATCATGCAAAAGTGTAGATTTTTTTTATATTATAGAAGAAAACATTCAAATTGAGTCGACACTTCCATTTTATTACAACGATAACTTTGTTATCTTGCATGTACGGATACTTTTTCTGACAAGTGTAGCGATCACTTCACACCAGCTTTTGCGACGAGAGACTAAGAGCCTTGCCAGAGAGTTAAATTGCAAGTATATAAAATATTTATATACGCAGAGATAAGAACTCGAAACCTTGTAGAATCACTTCTTTAGGTAAATTTAAATCAGGAGAATATTTGGTGTTTTTTAATTACATTCTCTTGAATGGTAGATCTTAATAACGATGCACAAAATCAAAATTGTACTGGAATATTAAGCAATAATGATGAGTGTACATAAGAGTATTTCTCCAACTGCAATCTAAGGAAAGATGTTTTAATATTTATCATATAAATGCAAGAAGTCTATTTTTACATTCAGATGAGATCTTATTCCTTTTAAATGAATTAGCGGTCAAATTGAATTTGCTTATTTTTACAGAGGCCTGGGTAAATCCCGACAAATATATAGATATTGAGAGGTATAAAAAAGTTCTTAACACAAATAACGTAAACAAAGCTGATGGAATGGCTTTATTTGTTAGAGAGTGTTATGACTTCACAGTAAAAGATATTGGGATTGTTAATGCAACAAGTTGCACTATAGAAATAACTCTTCAAGATCATGAAAAAATTGTAGTTACTATCATTTACAGAAACTCAAATTGTTTTATTAGCTTGTTAGATTATCCCTTGAACACGAAAAATTATGAGCGCTTTTGATTGGTAGAAGATATTAATATCCACATTAAAGAGTTGGAGCTGATAACTCATGTTCATAGTTATATTGATATTCTGGCGACACATATGTTAAATAAATAATTATATACTCCGACCAGAAATAGCTCTTATATCGATCATATGTTTTGGAAGAGAACATGTTTTGAGTTTTATCAGGCATCATTCAAAACTTACGTGACGTTCCACTCCAATACTTTCAATAAACAAAACACTGCATAAACACGATTCTAAAGGAGGCTTTTGCTTGCTAGACATGGCTGGGAGAGTGCTAGAGAAACTCATCAAAGGAAGACTCACTGACGCGATTCGTGCTGCTGGGGACCTATCTCCTCCGCAGTACGGCCTTAGAGCAGGACGTTCTACTATCGATGCGATTGCAGAGGTGGTGAACGCGGTCCAGAAGGCAGAGGCACAAAGTCGCACCAAGCGACAGATTGTCCTGTTGGTGACACTCGACGTCAGGAATGTCTTCAACTCCGCTAGATGGGTGGATACTCTAGATATGCTGGAAAGCCCTTTTCAAGTCCCAGAATATCTAATGCGGCTTTTGAGGGACTAACTAAAAGACCGAACTCTGCTCTACGACAGGACACAGGGCGAACAAAAGATGGCGGTTACATCGGGTATTGCCCAGGGATCTATCCTTGGTCCAGACATATGGAACGTGTCTTACGAGGGACTATTGAGACTGGAGATGCCAGATGAATTGCGTTTGATCGGCTATGTGGATGATGTTGTCGCTCTGGTTGCTAGACACATTGTTGAACAGGTGCATCTTAGACTAAGTATTCTAATGCGCCGAGTAAGGGACTGGATGACCGCTCGTGGGCTTAGTTTCGCACTGGAGAAGACCAAAGTGGTCATCTTGTCAAAAAAGAGAGTCCCCAGAGTAAGTATGATCAGTATTGGAGGCTTGCGAATTGAATCGAAGCCATCGGTGAAGTACCTGCGACTACTGCTCGACTTGAAGATGAGATTCTCTGAGCAAATCCGAGCAACGGCTGAGAAGTCTGCTTCGGGATTATCGGCTCTGGGTCGACCAAGCTCATTAAGAAGATGCCTCTTGATGAGTGCTGTAGGGTCAGTGCTACTGTGCGGATCAGAGGTATGGGGTGAGGTTTTCTGGAAACGCCTGCCACAAGTACAGAGAAGAGGAGCACTGAGAATTGCATCTTCATATCCGACAGTCTCTGATTCGGCGGTGAAAGTTATTGCAAGCGTGATACCAGCCGGCCTCCTTACTAGAGAGCACTGCTCCCGGATGTAAAACCGTGGCTAAATTGAAGGCATAGTGAGACTGACTTCCATCTGACCCAGTTTTTGAGTGGGCATGAGTGTTTTCAGTCTCACTTGCTCAAAATTGGTATGTCACGGTACTCCGACTGTCAGTATTGCCCAGGAGAGGAAGACAATGCCTGCCACACATTTTTTGCGTGCATAAAATGGGTCAGGCTGCGAAGGGCCCTCCACAAGGAGACGGGAGAGCTCAACACGGATAATATAGTCGTGGTGATGCTAAAATCGGTTGACAAATGGAACCAGGTGGCACACTATATTCGGGCAGTCCTAAAAGATAAAGGGGACTCACAGCAGCCGGGGGTGTTGGGGCTGGGGGATCACTTTTCTGGCACTTCCTCTTCCCTCTCCCCTCCCACTAGAAGAGGGACTCCCCAGCTTGAAGGCGCCTCACAGCATAACAAAACGAGACCTGGCCTGAAGTAATGTGTCAAGTGGTTCCAGGCTAGGATCTCAGGTTGACAGGGGAGGTGTTTAGTGGGCATTCCATTCGCCTTCTTGTGAACCTGGGAGTCCCACACTCTGTGCGTGTATGGGAATTTACCTTCCTACCACAAAAAAAAGCAAACGAGTTGAAGCAGTAGGAGGATGCTCCTGCCAGTAGAGTATTGTAAAACAATTCTTAAATGAAACAATATATTCTGCATATAAAAACTTGACTAATAAACAGATTCCATAAATTTAGTTCGAAAAATTATTATGGTTATTATGATTTTAAACTCGCCACCATTTTGTTTCAGTTGTTTTGACCCCGTCGCTTGATTAGTCATGATAACACATCAATATAACAAACCATTTCTAAAATTTTTATCAAAATTCCTACACATTTGTAGTGTCTTGGTCCGTTGCAAGCGTATGTCTCCGTAGTATTGTTGTTGCAATTGTGAAATATTCAATCGGCTGTAATTTAGCTGTTTATAGTTCAATTATTGTGAAATTTTCGAACCATATAAAATTACTTTCAGAAAACTCAAATTATAGATTTTGCGAAATTTAAGGGTCCCATCTTGATTTTATAGACAAAAAAGCAAAATTCATAAAATGTACTAGTATTAACAAAGTTGATCGAATTTCGACATCTAAGGTATTTGTTGCCATTGTGAAAGAAAAATGGTCAGTTTAAGTACTGTTTTGAAAAGCTTTTATAAAGAACTTTCATTCGATATTCATATCGGCTACGTTTGATGAAATTTTTTTTTCAGCGGCCACTCCCCTGTACTGTAATCATCGATTCATGACCTATTTTTTCGAATCCTAGAATGGTTGCAAAGCTCATTTGCTAGGAGCTCTCTCCTGCCTCCTTGACTTGGTTCACGTATGAGTATCAATTGTAGGAACTCAGCTTCAGTCATTCATTAAATTGAACCAAGTGTTAAAAGCATGCACCTTAAACGTTGAAGTTGGGGTAAAATAATTCAAAATTATTCAACCTTCTCATTTAAAACAGCAACTATTTTGCTTGACGATTACTAATACCGCTAGCTGAGCCAATTTTTGAAGAAATTCATGATACCTATCATTCTTGAAATTTTCATGCAAATACTAGGAAAGTTGTAGTATCTGAGTCGGAAAAAGCGCATATTGTTCCATAGCCATATGTTTCCATAGTAATACAGCGCATATTATTTCATAGTAATACAGGAAAATTCAAACCGCTATAACTTCATTAAATACAATTCGAAATGAAACTTTCAGGACAGATTAGCCTTACAAATAGTCATCTGTGTACTGAATTTTCTTAAATTTAAGGGCACCGTTAAGATTTTATTCATGAAAACATAAAATCGATAAATCATACTATTACTAACAAAGTTGAGTGTATTTCGACTTCTCATGTATTTGTTGTTGTACTCATAAAGTCCTACATTGGTGATTTTTTCAATTTTTCGGGTCAAAGTTGTCCACTCGCGAGGGGGGGGGTCACAAAATTTTTGAACATTTCCCCTTCTCCTGGACCCCTCGAAGCAGAATTTGTCATTTTAAGACCTGTTTTGAAAAGTTCTCATCAAGACCTTTCATTTGATACCCATATTGCCTACATGCGATGAAAATTTTTTTTCAGGGGCAATTCCCCTATATGGGGAGACCCCCCTTAGAGACCTTATAAATTTCTTTTTGAATTGAAACTTTGAAGAGGGTGTCACTTCGCACCTATTTACTAAATCTTATGTTTCTAGCTTATGTAGTTTGCAAGAAAAAGTGATGTGACACACGGACAGACAGGACGCGATTTTAGTAGGGTGTTGTAAAATGATTTTTCAATACCCTTAAAAATGAATGATAACCGAATTAATAAAATCTCTCAAATTCTTTACTTGGGCTTAGTATTACAAGAAAATTTTAAATGGAATGCGCATATTGAGATAACGTGCAATAAATCACGGAACCTCTTTTCGGCTTTCAAATACCTCAAGAAAATCGTCACAAGAAATATGCTTCGCTTTGTATATTTTTCTTTAATATAAAGTCAATGTTAAATGGAATACAAGCACGACGTAGTACATACATAACCATTGCACCACAGACGAACCTGCAATAAGGGATGATAAAGATATGCCTGAACAAACATACGTTTAGTTTTTACAACACGCCAATTTTGTTTAAACTAATTAACGTTTTCGCTATTGGTGACGTATTCGTATACTCTGCTTTAAAGTACATATTTTTAGACATAAACGAATTTATCATACACAGAAATAATTTCAACACTCGACTACAACTTCATGAGCCCTTGCGCATTGACAAATTCCATTAAGAATTTGCCTGAATACACCTGAGCATCATTGGACCAATGCTATTGAACATACTTTCTCTACAGTTGGAAAATATTTTAACACTTACAAATTTTGGGGCAAAATTGAAAAAATATGCACAAAACACTCTAATACTATTTGGTCAGTGCTTGGCATAAAATTGAATTTGGATTTTTATAATAGAATTATTTATCCTAACTCACCAATTTGCTTTAATTGACTTGTTAAATTAACTGTTTCTTTGGGGTTTTGGAAAATAATTTTACAAAATCCTACTAAACTGGCGACCTGTCTGTTCGTCCATCCGTCCGTCTGTGTGCCACAGCAGTTTTTCTCACAAAGTATTTAAGCTAGAAACACCAAATTTTACATGTAGGTGCAAAGTGGTGCTCTCTTACAGGTTCAACTACAAAAAAAATTATAGTAGGTATTTAAGGGGCGTCTCCCCATTAGGGGAGTGGCCCCCGAAAAAAAACTTCATCAAAGGTAGTCAATATGGGTATCATATGAAAGGCAACAGGTCTTAAAATGACATTTTCTGCTTCAGGGGGCGCACACGAAGGGTAAAACACGAACAATTTGTGTCCCCCCCCCCTCGCGACTTGTGATCTGAAAAATCTGAAAAAAATTATAGAGGTAGATGTTTATGAGTACAATAACAATAAATACCTTAGACGTCGAAATTCACTCAACCTTGTTAATAATAGTATGATCTTCGAACTTCACATTTTCCCAAGAAAATCGTATAGGCACCCTTAAACTGAATGAAATTCGATATTTAAGTAGTTACACATAAGGACGTAATACTCTGTTAGTTTCATATTCCGGAAGTTATAGCCATTTGAAATTTCTGCAATTACAACAACAATAACAACCGGTTTTGGTACTTTATGGACTTCCCATCGGTTCAGACACTGCAATCTTGATCTTATGTCCTCTAAATTTCCAGATAAGATTTATGACAATACATTTTTTTTCGGAATTTATGATTTAAGTGATTTTTGTAAGTTTGGAACAAAATGGTGACCGTTGAAAATGGAGAAACAATGGATTTTCCTTTAAACGTGCACACCTCTTTGACATGTGTCTTGACTTTGTTTGTTGCTGGTGACCGTATTTTGGTGAGGAAGGATACAAAACCCTTCTGACATGAGCGTAGGTCTGTTTACCGAACTTGTTTTTATTTCTCATTTATTCTTATACATATTTAGTACTTAAGCTTCTTATATACACTGCAGTTAATATCTCTACTGTGATTTTCTGTAAGGTTCCTTTTTACAGGACTCTTGTCCTTTCAGGTAAGCCGACAAGCGCATGGTACTGTATAACAATGAATTATGTGAAAAATGAATTGTATAAACTTTATTAAGTGCTTATTTCTTATTTACATGAATGTTATTTATTGCCCGCTTAAATAAAAATAAAATATATATATTTATTTGTACGCCACTAGAAGTTGAGTGTCACCCATATTTTCAGATAACCTTTGATTAAACAAGTTTAATTAATCTCATTATCGTCGTTTTAGGTCATTTCTACATGACCTTTGAATACCTACTTACTTCGAAGTGCCAGCATATCAATCAAAATCATACGTGCTACTATCGATATTGCATCTTCAAGAACAGTTTGGTAACTCCAAAAAGTTCTCAATGTATGTGGATGACATTAGCTTTTGTGGATGGCATTAGCTTTTAATAGCCATTACCTTGTTTCTTAAGAGTGGCCTACAGTCAGCATCAGCCTAGCTAACGGATATACAACCTTGTGTGCTTCTAATAAGCCAGCTTGCTACTTAGAGTCACATCGTGACGTGTTGGGTTGAATCTCTATAGAGCCATCTGTCATGGCATTACAATTTCAGTTTTTGAAAGTGAAGGTTACAAACCATGTTCTATTATTCACAGCTCTATCCTTCTTATAGGAAAATTAACAGATCACTGATACATCAGGAACAAATTTGCAGGCAGTTGGTTGCAACAGACCATCGTTTATGATGTCACAAGGTTTAGATCTAAAGCCAAGTCTTATGCTACTCGTGAGGTGATAGGCCTCCTTTTCACACCCTTATTGGTGTTGAAGGGTAAACATCAGTCCCTCATGTAGTCCATTAAAAACTTTGGCAAATAACAAAAATGTGCGGAGAATGTCTATTAATTTGCCGGATTTGAGGTATTTAGTTTAACCAACAGAGCAACATGTCATATCCTACTGGATAAAGCCTCCATGTTTATAAATGATCCCACAGCCGCTAAAAGGGCATCCGTTCTTGAACACCCTTTCCAAAATATTAGGCTGATTCTCCTGTTCTGACTCAAGAGAGCATTTGCGGCTTGATTAGTCCTATAGGAAACTTCTTCACAGCCTCCAATATACACAGCAGATAATACGCTGATCAACCGCTGGGCTCACTTCTTCCCTCGCCTTTGAGTTTCAATCAAGTTATTTTCCACCGTGTGGGGAGTACCCCCGCAACTATAAAAAAATCTTTATTTTTATTTGAATGTTCAGGCTATTTACATCTAAATTTTTCAGCACCCATATATGGCAAATTACTTTGAGTTTAGCCTCGTGTTGCTACGCCCTGAGGTCTCTCCCAATTGGGGAATGACGAAGAGGAATCGCTAGAAAAGCAAACACCCAACCCCCCTGTTCCAAGCTACTGTGAGCCGTATTTACCTTTTAAGACTGCTTGGATATAAAATGCCACATGGTTTTATTTGTCAACTAATCAAATTAGACTCTCTAAGGCAAGCTTACCTGTTTCCTTGTGGAAGTTCTGATGCAACTTGTCCTATCTTTTAAACGTAAAAAATATGTGGCATGCATCGCCTTCCTTGCTGAGTAGAGCTTTTAATTGCAGGAACACGATTTACTAATCTTGGGCAACTAAGAGTAACAATGCCCATGCCCATTTAAGAGCTAGGCCAGGTAAAAGTCAGTTCAAACATGTATTCAATAAGCCACGATGTCAGATCACTGTGCGCAGTCTATCTTCCCTTCGTGCTGTTCACCCAGGGCTACTGCCAATAATTGAGTGACCATTGTGTTCCTGGCAGTTGATTGTCTCCCTCGTGTCTTCTTTTTGATGCAGTACCTGTGTCAAGCGTTTCTGGTAGAGATCCTTGCTAAGAGGCTGACCCCATATTTCTGCTCCATACAATAGCACCGACCCTACGAACCCCATCAAAGATTGCCTTCTTGTAGGTTGGGTCCCCGTATGTTGGCCATCAGTCAATGCAAGAATTACTTTAAACTCAATAAAAGTTAAATTTATCGGTTCACACACGAGGCGTTTTAATTAAAATGGAATACAAATTCGAAATTCAAATGGAAATGTTTTTGGTGTTTTAATTCCCGTCCCAGTTTTAATATACTTCAAAGGCGTTATAATAATTAAAACACCTAAAACGTTTTATATTCCAAATGTTGTGACGTTTAAGGCGTTTCAATTAAAATTCCTAATGTTTTAATAAAACAATATGCGTTTAATTAAAACACTAGGCGTTTCAGCATTTCAGCATGAAAACTTCAACATTTGTACCATGACAAAAAAAAAACAGGCGAAAACTGATAGGGTACCCCTTCGAAAGAATTCATGACATCCTTTTTAGGTCACTTTGAAATTGTTTTTTTTTCTGAAAGTTTTTTTTTCATTCAAAGTTTTGAATCAATAACTGAAAATTTAGGGTATCCAATAGAGTCCTTTACATACCAAAGTTTTAATATTTTGCTTCATATGCAAGCTGATTTGTCGTATTATAATTCTTTTAATGATAAGTAATATATTTGCCACAAAGCTATGATTCATGCTTTTTCTGGACTTGAAACTGTATGTCCATAGCAAATAGTAATTGGATCAGAAAAAAAGCATCAGATTTGTCAAGTTTATCCAAATTCTTATCGTAAGAGTACGTTAAGCATAAGAAATTTCCGCAATTATGTCTAGAATATTAATTGAGTCTTAAAAGTTTTGAGTTCTTAACCATTTTTCTTAAATAATTAAAATGATTTTTCAATTCCAGCAAATACATTAAATTTTAAATTCTCATGTAAAATCTTACTTGAAATTTTTTTTCTAGAATAGATGGTTTCGAGGGGCACCCACATTCTCATCAGGGTGGCGTCGACAGGTACAACCACGCAAGATGAGAGAGTGTATTTTAGACTTGTTGGTTGGATATTTTCCTTAGCTAACAGATCACATATGTAATTTTCCTTCTTATATTTTTAAAGTTGCTTTTTTCCTGAAATATAGCATACTGCGTTGGTTAATATAGATCTTTTGTTTTCTACTTATAAATCCTGCAAGCATGAATATCAATTCTCTACAAGTACTTCAATCGATTACATAGAAGATGTGCTTTGCAATCAAATCCAGATTTTGATTTATTCTTGGAAGGATTTTTAGGAAATATTCTTCTTGAGTGTACAAAATATAGTTGCTAGGTTTCCCCAGAGAATCATAGTATTTGATAATCCTTTGTTCAGTTTGAAAGACTGCTAGACTATGATTATTATCATCAAAATTATATCATAAGTAAAAAGCTATTATAAAAAAAAAGAAAATCTACTTCAAAATGCCCTAAAAAGGATGAAATAAATTTTATGGAAGCGGTGCCATATCATATTTTCCCCCATTCTTTTGTGACGGTGCAGATGTTGGAAGTATTTCAGTTCAAATGGAGAAATTGATTTGTCACCGCTTCCATAAAATTTATTTCATCCTTTTTAGGGCATTTCGAAGCCGGTTTTATTTTTTTTTCCCAAAGTTTTCTATTTCACTCTTTTCAGTGGCAAATTTTTTCAATTCAAACCTTTCAAAACTCAGTTTCTCGAATACATTGTATCATGTACTCGTACCACTACGGCTCAATTTTGCAGCGTTCATAGGAATCAAATTCTGGTACATTTAATACATGATCTCATCTACGTCTACCTTGATTTTAGATTTCATAAGAATCCAATATGGATTTTAGCTTTGAGAAATTTTCGAATTTCGAACTTTGCCTAGCCGCCATTTTTATATTCTGACCTGACTCTGAAGTGTTATTTTATCGTTCAACTTTTTTCGACGTTTGAGCGGCCGCCATTTTGTATCAAATTGTTCCACTTTGGTTTTTTTATTGTAAGCTTTATCACAAAATTGAATAAATTCTTATATCAGTTTGGATACAATCCGTAGCTATACTATGGTCAGAACAGAAATATTTCTGAAAATTTGGCGAAAATCGAAGCAAAGTTGCGACCTCCAGGCACAAATACAGGGTTATCCATTTCGTGGTAGGAAAGTATAACCCTGCCATTTGACATCAGTCAGGAATAAATGTCATCCAAAGCGTGTTTTTTTTCATTTGCCAAAAACAGGAGTTTTCTATCTTTCTCCGTTTAAAAGTCATGCGTGAATATACAAATATATATATATATATATATATATATATATATATATATATATATATATATATATATATATATATATATATATATATATATATATATACATACGTGATGAATTGATAACCTTCTTTCCTTTGGAAGTCGGTTAGAAACAGATTAGTTTTCAATTTCATAAACGAACTGAATTATTAGTATATACTAACAGTAGTTTAGAAATAAATACGTTGTGTTGACGGAACTATTACATTATAAGCAATAAAGAGGTTTTGGTAATGTATAATACGCAATTTTTTTCTTTGGACACTCTCAAAAATTATATAAAAATTGAGACAGAGTGACGCTTATGTCGAAAGGGTTTCGTAATTAACCTACAACATGCAGATACACACACATATATATATATATATATATATATATATATATATATATATATATATATATATATATATATATATATATATGAGTATATATATATATATATATATATATGAGTATATATATATATATATATATATATATATATATATATATATATATATATATATATATATATATATATATATATGTGTATGTGTGTGTGTGTGTGTGTGCGTGTATACAAGGGCGGTTCAAATATGATGGAGACAAGCGCTGTAGACGGCGCGCATGTATGTTTTGAAGGTCGTGGCTTGAGTATGTGATAGCTGGGTCACTTACGAACAGTGTGGCATAGTTTTCATCGGGAGGGCATGTTTCACGCGCGTGCTACGACCACGAGTGAACGTAAAATGCCACCCACCGTTGCGCAACGTATTGTTATTCGTTTTTTACGGTGAAAAATTGTTAAAAACACGGAAATCTTTCTGCATATAAACGTTTTAAAATATTTCTAAGATGTTAATCAAAACCCTTACACATCTTTAGTGTTTGGGTCCTTTGCGAACGTGAATTTACACAATTTCACGTGTAATTGTTTTTGTAATTGATAAATTGTCTTTAACTAAGCTGTTTATGGCCCGATTTTCATGAAAATTTAATAAAAAAATGCGTATTACAAAAAAAATCTACGATGGATACAAACTTTTGGCAAAATTAAAGATTATCCTTGAATTTCATAAACGTGAGCGTAAAATTCATAGAATGTACTATAATTAACAAAGTTGATCGAATTTCAATTTTCGAGGTACTTTTTGGCCTTTTTACGCATTAAAACCTACTTTCGTGTTTTTTTTAGATTTTACTGCCCAAAGATGTCGAATCACGAGGGAGGGACACAAAATTGTTTTGTACATTTCACTCAATCTGCACCTCTCCTTGCAAATGCTTCTTGTTTTAGACCTGTTTTGATAATCTCTCACCAAAACCTTATATTTGACACCCATATTGCCTACCCTTGCCAAGGAAAATTTTTTCAGAGTCACACGGACGACCGACGGACAGAGAGACAGACGGACAGATACGTCACGATTTTAGTAGGGTATTGCTAAAAATATTTTACAATACCCTAAAAATGGTCTGTTGTATTAATACTTTCAAGTTAAACCATTTTCAACATTTCCATGAAAAATATTCATTATTTAAGTTGCTATCCAAATAGCGAATTTCGCTTTTTTCTGAGCTTTAGAGCCACAATTTTGAATGCATGCATTTGATATTAGACTGTTTTAAAATATTTATGGCTTGGGTCCCATGAATGTGCCGAATCTCGTTCATATCGGATTTTCACTCTATATAGGCAAAAGTATTTTATATATGGTGAAAACGGGCGCTTAAAGTAATAAGTTTAACATTTTCTACAGTTTTATTTTTCATCCAATTTTAATAATTTTTATCACAATACACAAATTTAACACAAGTTATTCTTAATCCCAGTAGATAAAACTAATCAACGGTTTCAACGAACTTATTGAATTCAAACAAAATAAAAATAATAATTTCCTTTTTAGAACTATATACTAAAATACAAATTCCTGTTGAAATCAAGACCTGTGCCCCTCTATCCGTCCGTCCGTCTGTCTGTATGTCACAGCTGTTTTTCTCCAAAACTATCGAAGCTACAGCTATGAAACTTTGTGGGAAAAAAATTTTCAGTGGGTTTTAAGGGAGGCCTCTGAATATAGGGAGGTGACCCTTCAATAAAAATTTCCAAAGATTATAGAAAATAAAATTGGCTACTACAACATGTAGACTAATAGGGACAAAATTGATAAATTCTTTCTTGATGCCAAATCATATTATTTCAAAGTTCTTTGCCTTACAGAAACTTGTTTGAATGATTCATATTGTAACGAAGAAATTCCGGACCCTTATTTGACTATCTACCAAGATAGTTGACATTTTTCGGGAACCGGGCAAACAGAGGAAAGCGATGTTTTGCTTGCTGCGTACAAAAATTTACCAAATGAACTCGTCTCTACTGCCGCAAAGATCCAGTGAAACAACTTACGATTATGTATGCAGTATAAAAAAAAAAGTAGGAGAAAACTTTAATCGACCCAACTTAACAATCATAGTCGGTCCTGATGATGACTGTCTTCTCCTGGTAAACTTTCTAGACCGCAATGAATTCAACCTTATTGATATATTCTATGGCAACGACTCCAATTAGAATGGTAATTGGCTTGATCTAATTTTTAGTAATGCTTGCGACGAAGTAATGGTTACGCCAGATGAGGACGACTTATTTTTTAAAGTCTGCTCCATTCCAGATTCTCTGTTGAATGTAGAGGAGACCTATCATTTTTCGTATAATAACTCGATTGTACGAGTATATGACTTTCGCAGTTTCTACTGTAATGACGAGTTATTCTATGCCTGTGACGATAGATATAAATGAGGCAGTAAATTATTTTTATAAGATATTCATTAACAGAGATAAGAAAAAAGATAAATTTTCTGAGCCTTGACTTGATAGGGATCTGCGATATTTACGAAATGGAAGGAAACAACTCCATAAATTCATTCAAAACTGATCCAGTGTAACAATGATTTAAAAAGTAAACATGATCAGCTGGTAAAGGGACTCCAATCGATATCAAGAGAGGCTTATGAATCATATGTAAAGACTAATTGGAAGAAAATCATCTAAAACCCATAGAATTTTTTTCTGAATTCGTAAATATTAAATGTAAATCGAAGGGCTGACTTAAAATCATCGCCCAAGAAATAATTTCTAATATTTTCGTGCATCATTTCTAATCCATTTATTTTCCTTGTAGCACCTTATCCTACATGCTTTCCTTAGTTACACGTTAAGTGGCTCTAATTTATGGGATTTCTGTTTTGGAAGAAGAAATTTTGAAAGTAATTAAAGAGTTTGATCTAAGCAGAAGACGCGGCCCTGATTTATTTCTTTCCTGTTTTTGCTCTACTGCATGGAACAATTGCTTTTACCACTATTTATTATTGAAATAAAACTTATTTACTGAAGGGAATAAAAATTATCGGATGTAACAAATAAGTAGAACTGTTGACGTACCGTTTAGGCAAAAGGATCGGTAAGTTGCAATTAGAAGTTCTCTTCTGCTGCCGTATCAATCTGCGATGATTTTTGACCAAACTTTTGCATTTTGCCTGGTCAATAGTAAGATTTATTGCTTGTTGGGGAATCGCTAGTGCCGGTTGCCTTATATTCAAGTTTGGTTGCAGTAGTTGGTGTCCATTCAATGGAAGATGATGAGAGGCTAAGGTTTGAGGCTCCTAGCGTTGATTTGAAGTGAATCCAACTGGTGGAACCGGATCGTTGTTGGTGGATGATCATTGGTGAATGTTGGCTTAGCGGTAGTTGTCCTTGGTCCTAACACTGACTCTCGATTTGGAATGAACTGAAGTACTGACAGCTGATGATGGCATAAGGACGTTTCATGACCATAAGCGAGTGTATGATAGTTTAAAAGCGGTGGTCCTTGGTTGTAACATTGATCCCATCGACGAGCAATCGGTTGAAGAGATGACAGTCGATGAGGGTTTATGGGTGCTTGATGATCATATGCGAATACATGATGATTTTATGATAGCCAGACTACCATGGATATCGTCGATTTTCAGTGGATTAAACTGCCACAACTATGTGGTGATCAAAAGCGAATGTATGATGATTCAACGGATGCCAACTTTGATCCGAACAAAGATTTTGTCGATGGCATTGAATTGTATTGAGGATGGCCGACGATGGTTCACGGGTATTTGGTGATCATGAGTGAATATATGATGATTTGGCGCTAGCCTTCCTTGGTCCTAGTACTGATTTCACGATAGCCTTCCTCAGTCCTAATACTGATTTCATGCATCTGCAATGAATTCAAGTGGTGACGATGGTTCGGTGGTAGCCGTATTTCGCTCCAAGAATGATTCCGTCAATGAAATGGTGACGGCGAATGTTGGTTTACGAAAATTCAATGATTATAAACGAATATATGATAGTCTAATGGTAGCCATCCTGGATCCAAACATTGACTCCGTCAGTGCAATGCAATAAATTGAAGTGGTCACGGCGGATGATGGTTTATGGATATTTGATGATTATACTCGTAAGTGAACGAACGATAATTTGACTATAGCCATACTTGGCCGCAACACTGATTCCACAGATGTGTAGTGGACTGAAGTGATAATGGTGGATGATGGTTTATAGGTGTTTGATTATCATGAGCAAATGCATGTTGAATTGAAATTAGCCATAAATGGTCCTAATAATAATTCCAGATATTTGGTGGGCGATCGATGATTACAGCTGAACGTTCTTATCTGACGATCTAGAAGTTTTAAGTGTAATGAAACACTTAAATAGATATGTTATGGAGAAAATGGCAGAGATGAAAAGTACCTTGACTAGCATGCCGTATAGAATACTATGAAAAGCATTGATACAATGATAATAACTTACATATTTAGATTGAATCGATGATATGAACAAATTATACGGATATATAATAAATTGGAAATAACACAATAATCCAGAGAGAATTAGAAAACCGATAATTTTTCCATTTAGTGCTAGGAAAGTACAACCCTGCCATTTGACATCTGTTAGAATTAAATGTCATCCAAAGTATGTTTTTTTAGTTAGAGGTTTGCCATTTAGAAATATAAATCGTTTAATAGTCAAAGAACGCGTTGAAATTATTAAATTTTATTATAAAAATGGTGATTCTGCTGTATCAACATTTAGGGCTTTGCAAGCGGATTACGGTCGACATAATCGACCTACACAGCAAACGATTTCGAACACAGTGAGAAAATTTGAAGAGACAGGATCGGTTATTGATATTGCAAGGCCTGTGCATCATCTCAACATTCGTTCTGCTGAAAATATTACTGTCGTTGCTCAAAGTGTAGAGGAAGACCCGAATTTGTCAATTCCTTGACGTGCTCAACATTTGGGCTTGTCGTACGGCTCATTGTGGCGGGTTTTGCATTTGGGTTTGCATCTCTACCCGTACAAAATCCAACTCACTCAAGAACTTAAGCCTCAAGATCATACACAACGCAGAATGTATGCGAATTGGGTGTTTGAACAACAAGCCATTGATAACGATTTTTCGAAAAAAATAAACTGGATTGCTGCATATGTGGCTCTCAAAATCCTCAGGTGATCGCAGAAAGGCCTTTGTATCCGGAAAAAGTGACCGTTTGGTGTGCATTATGGTATGTTGGTGTTATTGGCCCGTATTTTTTGAAAACGATCAAGGAAGAGCCATTACAGTCGATTCATGTAAACATGTGGTTCCAACAGGACGGAGCCACAAGCCACACAATACAGGCTAATCGAGCACTTTTGCAAGTGAAATTTCCAGGACGCGTAGTTTCGAAATTGAGTGATGTCAATTGGCCCGCAAGATCCTGCGACCTAACACCTTTGGATTTCTTTTTATGGAGCTATGCGAAAGATCGTGTTTACGCGAACAATCCTCAAAATTTTGAGCAATTGAAAACCAATATTCGTGAAGTTATGGCCGAGATATTGCCGGAAATGTGTCAAAAAGTCATTGAAAATCACCTCAAAAGGATTGAGGCCTGTAAGAGGTCCCGTGGAAGAAATTTGTATGACGTTGTGTTTCAGGTATAATGGCAAGGCTTAGTCTTTATATTGAATAAGAAGTTTTGTTTCCATGTGAATATTTTATGTATTTTCTTTAGCTTTATTTTCCCAAACGTAAAATGGATAACCTTATATCTGAGCCAAATAAGGATTTGATTTGGATAAGATCTAATCAAAACTGTAGTATCTAATCTGAAGGTGAACCCGAGTGGTACGAAAACATTTTGTATTTTATTGATGTAAAAAAAGACATTTAAAGTGGCTTTAACTTCCATAAAAATGATGCAATTTAATTAAGACTACCAGAGTATAAGTATCTTAGATCAAAGTACTGAAACACAATATTTAAGTGACCCATATGTATTTACTGCAAAAACCGTTTTTTCGCTTTATCACTACCGCCCCTCCTTGGCCTTCACTTAGAGAAAGTTAGGGTATCTCATCATCTTGTTCATATTTATTGGCATTAGAGAAGGTAATATGTTGAGTACATTGCTTTGGCCATTGATCCATTCATCCAGCTGTGATACGTTCTGATTTTAAACCAAAATGTATCATAACGGACTTATAGCTCGTCCAAAAAATCACTTGAAATATATCTCCTTACCACTAACGGGGTTCAAACCAAGGACCTTTGGCTTTCGCAACAAATACTCTATCCGCTATACTACGCGGACCAAAATTTTTTCACCTGTAGGTTTTTAAGATCGAAAAAAATTCATAAAGGACGTACGGGATTTTCGCTATTGAATATAGTTTTGTGTAGATTGAATTCTATTTTGCTTTATTCAAACGGAAGCAATATAAATTTGCTAAAGTGAAAAGCATCACATAAGATCCATTTATAATGACCAGTTTAGTACTCAAGTAAACTGAAGTATATTTTTATGATTATAATGTACTGAATATTCGATAAAATTGACCACAACTCGTAGTACGTAATAACCATGTCACCGGAATGGAGGTTAGGCGACGGAATAACTCTGCGTCCCTCGAAAATGTAAAAATGTTTCCAAACCTGCGTATGGGCCTCAGAATACATTGGGCTCACGGCTATGACCTCGCAAACAAAAAAGAACTGCAGCATTGGATCCTCACTCTACTAACCTGGCGCTGTTAAGGACCTTTTACAACAGGCCAGTCAATATAAATTAGAAATACTGGAAATCTAGGAAACGAGCTCTACTGGAAAAAACATTCAAGACATGAGATCGCAAACAATGTCCAAAAGTGGGAAGCCTACTGGAAAACGAGAATTGGGAGTGACTTTCACTGTAGATAGGGAGTTACAATTGCACGTTATTGATTTTAAGGGAATAAACGAACAGTTGTGTGCGATCCGTATAAAAGCGAAATTCTTCAAAATCTGGCTGGCTGTTCACGCCCCAACCGAAGAAAAGGACGATGAAATTAAGAAAACGTTCTACAATCACCTGGAAGGACTAGTTGACACAAAAATAATTCTAGAGGATTTCAACGCCAAGGTTCTTCTTCTATCTCATCGGGAAAAGACTGGAAGATACAGCCTCCATGACGAAACAAATCACCAGAGCCAGCGCCTGATTGACTTTGCATGTAGCAGATATCCAGTCATAAGTTCGAATTGCTTCCCACATCGACGCATACATAAAATAACTTGGGTATCGTTGGATGGTAATACACATAACCAGATTGATCATGTTCTGATTCTGGAGATCCAATCGTAATTCAAATCATTACTTGATAAAATTAACCTCCCGATGTTGTATGTCAAAAGTATATTCAACAAAGATCAGCCTGCTACAAAAATTTGACATCGAAAGGCTCCATACGGTGTCTGTGGCCAAAAATTTCGCGAAGACTCTCGACAACCAGCTGGCTCCCACATTTTCAGACGCTTCGTTTAAAATGAGCAAATGGCTTTGGATGGAAGTGAAAGCGGTTTTTAAGACCTTGGCAGAACAGATGATCGGACATCAAGCCTAGCGCAATAGGAATGATTGGTTCGATGATGAGTGCCAGAATGTGTTGGATAAAAAGAATCAGACGTACAAAGAATACGTAAGGAGGAAAACCAGGACAAAGGGAGAACACTATGATAATCTCAGAAGAGGAGCAAATAAGATAATTAGAAACAAGGAAAGAAAATACTAAGACAGCCAACTAAGAAGTATAGATGCAAGCCTAGCGAGCAACAATACAAGACAGGCATACAAAGTAGTGAAACGCAGTTATCAGCCCAAAACCAGGCTCTGTCGTGGTGAAATCGGCAATATCATCGCTGATGAAACCAAAATTAAGGAAAGATGGCTATCATATTTCAAGAATCTCCTTAATATCGAATATCAGAGCCTATTGACGTCTGCAAAGAGCTATCCTTGGCCCTTCCAACTCTGGATGAAATGTGTTCCATCATCAAAGGCTAAAAGAGTAATGAAGTGCAGGGCATCGATGAGATTCCCGTGGAGCTCATCAAATATGGTGGCAGCAGTGCTCATGAAGCTATTCACAAAGTCATCCAACACATTTGGCAACAAAAACATATGCCGAAAGGGTCGAGCTGATCAATTATATTCCCTATCCACAAAAAAGGTGACAAGTTACGGTGCGAAAATTATAGAGGCATATCACTACTTTTTACGGCGAACAGAACATTTTCAAAGATCTTAGAAAATAAAATTGGATCATACGCCAACAGTAATATAAGGGAGTATCAAGGTGGTTTTGGAGCAGGTAGATCGACGATAGACCAATTATTTACAGTCAAGCAGGTACTTGAAAAACGCTCATTCAAATTTTCGTTGCTTTAAGCAAGCATACGACAGTATTGACCGTAATGTGAAATAAAAAATAATGCTTTACAATGGAATCCTAGCCAAATTAGTCCATCTTAACAAAAAGACAATGACGTTGACGACCTTCCAAGTCCGTGTCGATAATCAACTCACCAATGCCTTTGACACAAATATCGGACTAAAACAGGGAGATTCGCTGTTTCCATTGCTGTTCTATTTGGCTTTGGAGTCCGTCATAAGGACATGTCGATACGGAGTTACATTACTATACAAGCCGAGCCAAGTTGCAGCCTATGCGGATGGCATCAACATTTCGTCACAGCCGTGATTCAAAGGTTTGTTTGAAACTACATTAACAAAATTTTGTACGATTTTCGCCCTTTAAGCGGCCTCAATTTTATTTCACGTTGTTTGATTTTGATTTTTTAATTGTGAACTTTATCACACACCTGAATGATCCTTGGTACCAATTTTTTTGTAAATTGGAGCTATACTTTGGTCAAAACAGACAGAGATCACGGATTTTTATCCAAAACGGCCATCTTTTTAGGTCGCAGCTTTGTCGGTTTTTGGTATGGAAACCAGTGATATGAGATTTATAGTATAATGTATTGTATAATATTATCTAGCAAGTGTCAAATCAGTTTTCAAATGCCTATTAGCTGTATAATTTACAAAAATTGAATTCGTATTATTTCTTGATGGAATTTCGCAGGTACTACATGAAACATCTGCATCAAAACATGTGAGAAGGACCTTTTAATAAGTTTATCAGTAAGCGATGGACGAATGTAGAAGATAAAAGCAATTATAAAATTTCATTCAATAATATTGCTCTGAATCATCTTGTATCGTACCATTTATGCTGCATTCAGAATTAATTTATTGGTTATTTCAACTAGAAATAATTGACTTAAATGTACCGTTGATGAAGATAATTAAGGATACTGATCATTTTCATATTCCACAACGAAAAGATTCGGTGTCTCCATCAAATCCTTGAAGAGTCGTAATTAATTGGTATTTCTCGTACGAATGATCATTAAAATTTAATAAATCGACACCGATGTACCATATTGAAGTGTCCATATCTACAGAGTCCTTCAAAGGATTACAATTTCACGCTGATATACTTTATTCGAATACGTTGTCCTTCATTTGACACCCCTGCAATCAAAATCCTAACTTATGTCGATCAGTTATACGAGAAATCCGAGTGAAAGTCGGAAATTTTCTTAGCCTTAACGGTTAAAGGCTTTTACCGTTATTCGATTACTTAGTCCTTTTATTGGGACTTAAAAGAATGTAAGACGTAAAACTGGCTGAAAACCGAACCCTTCTATCCATTCCCGTTCAAAAGTTATGCGTGAACATACGAGTACATAACAAAACAAGCAAAACAAAATACATATACCAACAAACTGATAACCTTCTTTCCTTTGGAAGTCGGTTAAAAACAAATAGAAATATGTATATAAAAAGAAATAAGTAGGTACAGATTCTGCCAAAGCTATTTTCTTAGGTTTTGGCATGTTCTCAATTTCTTCCTGAGGTCTGTTTTTATATAATTAATCGCAAGTTATCATTTTTCTTTAAAATGTTTGCAAATCATGGAAACATCGAATTTTCAAAACAAAAACTGCTTTGCACTATCCTTCCATGAGTGTACTTATAAGGCTATAATTTTTTATATGCTTCATATGAGCAGCCGGCATTGTCAGTAGGTGCTTCTACAAAGTGGGTACATAATAACATTGCTGTGAAGATTGTGCTGAATTTGCAGGAAGCAAGAGCAGTCAAAATATGCAAATTTCTGGAGAATATTCTTAAAATTCATTTTTATCGCATACCAGTGGCAAAAACACAAATTAAAGAAATTCACAAAGAGAATCTGCTCTTTTAACTTTTTCGTTGTTGTGTTTGGTATCACCAGCTTCAATTCTTGACTAAAATGCTCTATTTTGAGGTTTCTAAGAAAGGTTAAAGTTTCCATACTTACGAGCAAGTGTGCTAAAGATTTGTTGTATAAAGAACAATCTTGCAAGTTTTTTCACCTACGGATCTCGTACGAATCTATCTGCAAAAGAAAGCTGTTTCTAGTTTCTTACGTACAAGAAGAGAATGTGAATCATTTAAAATTCAAATCTGAAGAAAAGTTCAGAGCAAGTGGGAGAGGAAGACAGAGTACAAAGATGGTACCGTTATTTGGTGGGATGAACTTGATTAATAGGTTTATGCGCTGCTAACAAGCAATGTGTTAAGTGGGTATTTGAATCATGAAAAAAAAAATATAAGCTGTGGAAGGAAAAATTCTGTTTATAAAAGCCTGTGTCGCGAACAATTTTGTTTATTAAAAAAATGAAAGGAGCATTTGTGAAAAACGGAGATAGCTGTTGATTGTATTTTCTAAAATATCTGTATGACAATTTTCTACTGTTAATAATTATGTTCTTCCAATAGCTATGTTCGACAATTACGAAATTTATTTTATCCTAGTTATAGAGTAAAAAAGAAAAAAAAATTGACTGCTTAGAAAATATTAGAAGTAAGCTATATTGAGCTCTTCTGTATTTAATGTTAAAAGTAAGGATGAAAACTGAAAAATCGGCCCTGTATGGGCAAGAATAATGAAGGGCGATAAACTGCATCGGAGATGAAAACGCTACAAGATATTCCCGAGTGAATGAACGTAATGCGCACATACAAGAAAACTGTTTTGAATATCCATGACTTTATTTAAAAAAATTTTTTTTGCCATCAATATTTAACCCCTTACCACATGTATTATGAAAGGGGTGGAATGAAAACGTTTATTTTATAAAATAATGTTCATTTATGTGGTGTGTGGTCTAGTGGTTAGAGCATGAACGCATAATCTCAATCAAAATACTTGCAGTGTAAGGAACCAGATGCTTGATAATAACAAACACACACACTCGATCTCTACAGGATCCATGATTTGCTATGGTATTTATAGTAGACAAAAATTTTAAACATAATGTTATCAGTCTGAAGGCAAAAAATAAATTGATGTGCCATGGTACGCATTATGATGATGTTTTACAACATTCAGAGTAAGCTTTCGAAATACACCCAAAAAAATAAACAAGCTTACTAGACAGAATTACGTTCAAGTTAGAAGCATAGTACATGCACATAGTATCCACGCCTCTTATTTACCCTGTGTTGCACACTTTCTGTATTTTCCCAGGGGCCGCTCAGCTGAGCCGGGGCACATCAGCTGAGCCGGGGTGCGTCAGCTGAGCCGAGGCATGTTGAATTCAAAAAAAACAAAACAAAAAGCAAATAAAATTTCCGATGCACGTGTTCGTTTACGCAGTTTAGAACATGGGAGTATTGCCATGTCCCTAATCTGCCCTGCTAAGTGCAAAAGCGGTTTCTCAGTAAAAGTGATTTTCGAGAAAATTGATGTTTTGTAAATTTTGTTTTTCCTTTACTTTAGAGATCGATTTTTTTACTTATTATATGGAATTAAGACTATATGTTGGTTATATTATTTTGTTATATGGTCAAAATATCAAAAATGCATGTGTATACACCATTTTCATGAGATACTGCCATCCTGCTTAGTATATATATAATTAGGAATTGAGTTACCGCTTTTTTGCTAATTCTTCTCGTACATGTCTTCATACAAAAAAATAAGAATTTGTTATTAAATAAAATACATATTATTTAAACAAAAACATTTAATCCAACTACATTTTAAATTCTTTTATTGTACTTATTTACTATAACACCCGAATATATTTAAAGAAGAAACGTTTTCTATAAAATCTCAGTAGATGAAATAGAGAGTTCTTTACAAAAGGACATTCTATTTTGTGGAATAATAGTTTGTAGAGATTTCAAAATATTTTCTTTTTTTTCTTTGGAAATACCATTTGTTGAAGTTCGCTTCTTCGGTGGCGGTAAAACTTGAGTTTTCATAACTTTATTTCCAATTATCCTAGCCGTAATAGGGTCTTTATCGAATCCAGTTCTGTACGTCAGATCCCAACTGCCTCGATTGACTTCTACTTGAACCATTTCACTGATGTATGGACGCGGGTTTATTCGTGAAAGTTGATACTGTGTCGTGTAATCTTCCCAGTTATAAAAGCCTTCTGTCGTCATCTCCTTGGATTTTACGTTTTTACCGGCATTACTTACTGCTTGAGAAAAGTCTGCGAAATCGTATATTTTATTTTTCATGCGCTTCATTGCCAGTTCGACCCTATGATGGAAGCTGTCGGCCGACATGAATTTGTGCCCTGGTTCAAAATATTTAATGATAATCTTGTCAGCGTTAATATCATTTGAATTGACAATGTAGATTAAGAAAGAAAAAAATGTTCAATTCTTGTTCTGTGATGAACAATTATCAACCCACAGTATGAAATTTTTTTTTATCTCGGTAAAAGATAAAAAAATGGTAATATGCACTAATGATTTCATCTTTGGAACGTCAAAATAATCGTTCATGCCACAGTACTGGAACAACACAGCAGTTTTTCTGGCCTTTACCAGTTGGCACAAAACTTTCGTTGTAAACAACTATCCTGTGAGTAAAAATAGTCGTTTTAAACATATCAATCCTGGGCAGCATGATAACCTTTTGTAAGTCGACAGAATATATAATTGTTTCAGTATTATTTACCACACAGTCTAATTTATATTGCTCTCTTGATTTGTTTGCCCGTTCGTTGTGGCTTGCCCACTTAGTGCATCCTAAACAGTCTTCTTGAAGATTTTTTTTGGTATGTGTTTTATCGTGCAGACGAAATTCTTCACACTCCTCACATTCTTCATGACCGAGTTTCACAAAAGAAATATTTAATTCCCGGACCACTTCACGGTATTTGTCATAAAAGATGTTGTAGGAGGGTTTTTTTCTAAAAAATCTTTGTGCATGGCTGTGATTGTCATATCACTGGGCAAGTATAAACGGTTGCGGGCATGCTCACGTCGGTAATGAGAAATGCTAGGCTTGAAGCTCATTATATGTTCCTTAATAGGATTAGCGTCTATTTTATTGTGAGGAGTTGCTCCCATTCTCCTGTCTATTGGTGGTGCAACCGTGTCCTTTAAATTACCCAACGCAGTCTGTAAAGGTTTATCATTACCTGGTTTGCAACCCAAAGTCGCCAAAAAAAAAGTTTTTCATACTGCATACGTAGAACCAGTTCCGTCTTTCAGTAAATAATTATAGCTGATTTTTTTTCTATAGTCCCCACTTTCAGGCTTTGCTACTGTTCTTTGTTTCACGGGTTGTGCTGAAGTATGATGCAGCATAAATTCTTTTCTCTCTATGTCAGTCAAACTCCAAAAGATTTCATTTATATTTTTTCGCAGACCCTCACCAATATTTTGGATACATCGCTTTTTGCAGGAAGCTGGACATGGTGGTTTCACGCCATGTTTCTCTCTTAACTCGTTTTTTTTGCTTCTTCTCTAACCTTAAGTGGTGGATCGTATTTCTTTCTTTTTCTTATTGTGCCTGTTTTAGTATAAGCTACGGAATCGGCCGCATTGTTATCAGTAATCATTTCATTTTGTTCGACATACTCAGTGTCTTGAAAATAATTAGTCCTCATAAATTCATTTCCTCTGGACCAAGACTTAACTGAATCCTCATGACCAGCAACTGGAACATTGCCGTTATTTATCAGAGTGTCAGAAGTATGAATTGTGTTTTTGGTAATAGTTGTTGTTAATTGGTCTGCATCATTTTGAGAAAAACAAGATTTTTGTTGATCATTTGCAGTATATGTAATGAAAGGCACTGTACTAGGATCATCTAAATCAAGAAAATTTTTGTCTGAATTTGTTTTTGGAGAAACTGCTAGCGATGCTATTGTAGTTAAATCATTATTTTCAATAATCGGCACAGCTGTTGTAAATGTAATGTAAGATTTTGTGGATATGTTATCTAAGTTTGCAAAATTCTGATTCTATTGTAGTTGACTGAAATATTGAACTTTTGACGTAGATGGCCACGGTAAAAACTTTAAATCTTCAAAGTGAGAATAGTTTGACAATTGATTTATCTGCGCCTGTGATTCGTGTGCCGTGTCGTATCTTAAAAATGGACGATCATTATCAGAATCATAGTCGTTACTAGGGAAAAAGCCGGGGTCGATATCTCGAATATTATGACTTAATTTCTTCGAATCCTTCAATCTGTCGCTCAATGAATTGTTGTTTTGTGCTAACAGCATCATCATTTTTGTATTTCTTTGCGACATCGTTTCTCTGTAACGACATATGTTTTCTATAATTGGATTGTTTTGTTAAGAATAATCAACAATTTTTACACAGTTACCAAATATAAGTTATTTAAGAAATGACCTATATATATTTAAATCATCACATGCGCCTACGTAGCATAAACTACTAATAATAAGTATGATCATCACTGGCGCGACGGTACCTGCGCAGCTTTGCACCAGCGATGAGGAGTCCGGTATGTAATTGCCTGGCAAATAAAATTCAATTTCTAGATGATATGCCGTGTACCTCAACTCTTTTGTTACTAATTCGTATGTATCATTTCAAGGGTTTTTTTTCAAAATAGAGATACATACGAAAACTGTATGAACTCAAACGATAAATTATCTTCACAACAGCACAAAAATTTCATCAAAACTGAACTTTTTCTACCTTTATAAAAATAATCATCTAACTAATATAAATAATAGGACTTACCTGAATGCCAAAGCTCGAAATTAAACAACTGAACACTTTTCCACTGTTTTTATATTGAATTTCACAAAAATTGAAGGATATTTCTGCTTCCTATCAAAACAAACTAGAAATAACAGGAACTTTCATCCGAAAAATGTACATGAATTAGAAATCCGATCGTAATAATCAAACCTTATAAGGTTCGATTTTTTCGCTGCTGCAGCGGCAATTCAATTAGTCAAAGCGTTTTGCCGACCACTAAGGGCTAAATATACTCAGCGGCATAGCGGTGACTCAGTTTTTGGCTCACGCATCATATTTGCCGCTTATCAGCTTAGGAAAATGGCAAGGAATTTTTGCCTTGATTTTAGGGTTTTGGCGGTATTAAAATATTCCGCTATTTGCCGACGTATAATTGATATACCCTTAATTACCTTAGTGATTGCAGTTAAAACTGAGGTAGGGAAAACTTTTTTAAGGGTTTTTTTTATATTTCTGAATGAGATAAAGATATTTGGCTTAGTTGATTAGATGCACAGTTTTTTAAGCTATTCGATGCAATAAAAATCAAATTCACGATTTTTTTTTTTTGAGATACCGCTTTTGCGCTTAGCACGGCAGCAATAAAAACCTAAAAATTGCATAGAACGAATTTTTTTTCTTCAAAGTTATTGAATTTTTTAGATCAAGTAATCCTGAAATCTCTCATCGAAGCACATGTTTATTTTGCGCCAGCATTTACCACCTACCTACTGCCGAGGATTTATGGTTCCTTCTTCGACTTGTGTTCGGACTTTTCCGGAGGGTGTGGATACTATGTGATTATACCATGGTTAGAAGCGTTTTATACTTAACCGATGATATGCTGAAATTTAAAATGATTTAACTCTACAACAACTTAAATGGTATGTTAACATATCGCTAGGCCTGGCGGCTTTTCAAGAAAAGAAAGAATTGGCCTGTGGATATCAAATAAACACAATCACTGACTGTATTCTTCTTTGTTTATCTTATCTGAAAATCAAATCAAAAGAGTGTTGCCTAGTTCAATGAAAAGTCCAAGTAGTAAAAACCCGTGTATGATTCTTGTAATCAGAAAAAAATTAAACGGCTGTAACTTCGGTAAATATGAATAGATTTTACTAAAATGTCATATTTTAGTACCATTTTCAGAATTAGAATACTTAAAAATTAAATTTCATTCAAGTTAATGATGATAATACAGTGTTCCTGAGCAAAAAGTCAAATTTTCAAATCCTTCTATTTTAAGTAAAGTTCAACAAAATTCAATATCTAAGTCATGTTATAAGATCTATTCCCACGGTTTTTTCACCCATAAATTAAAACGATTCATCTTCAGCTATTCATTAATAAATTCAATCAAGTGTAAATAGTATATACCTCAAAAGGTTGAAGTTAGGAAAAATAACACAAATTCATTCTATATTCTCATTTCAAACGGCCGCCAATTTGTTTTACGATTACCTATGTCATTTGTTGAACAATTTCCCAAAAATATTCATAAAACAAATCATTCCTGGAACTTTCATGCAGATCCTAGTGAAGTTTTGTGCTTGAGCCGATCAAAAGCGCACACGTCTTGCGAGTGTTTGTGTCAAAAGGATCATTTGATCGTTAAACATCGTGCGGATAACATGAAAGCGAAGACAGAGAGATAAGCGATTGAGAATTGATGTTTTAGCCTTGAATTGTGCACGAGGTAATAAAAACTGGAATGAAAAATGTATTTTATGATTGTTAAAGTTTGTCGATTCAAACTTCTATTGGATTTATTTGAATCCTCCGTGTTTTTCGGCTTTCTGAAAAATACATTCCAATTTTGAGTAATTTTTTTAGTCGTATATTTTTCTTAATGTGCTGTAAACTTGCTTATTATAATGTGATTCTATGAAGATTATGCGTACTGTTAATTTTCTATAGATTAGGCTTTAGACGCAGCGTGAAAAGTGAGCGTTAAACAGGTTATATGGGCAAGAAGAGTGAGAGGCATTGAGGGAACCTGATGGTAAAAACAAGCCAAAATTTTTTAGGATGAACAAGCGTGACAAACATACACAAACGCATTTTGTTTACATCATCGCCAGAGTAGGGATGATCAGAATGGGAGAAGTACTGTTTAAATTACAATCTGCAATAAAGCGCCTTGTGTCGCTGGCCAACTTGAAGGTGATATTCTCTGAGCAAATCATTAGAAATTGTTTCTGAATTGGTTTTGAATTGACTTATAGCTAACGTAGGAGTACCTAACCCATCAACAAGGGGACCATTGATAAGTACCGTACAGTGTATGCTATTGTACGGGGCAGAAACATTGGGCAATATTCTGAACAAGGAGCGATGCCAAAAATATCTGCCACAGGTACGAAGAAGAACATCACTGAAGATTTGATTGTGCTGGTCACCGAGAGTGTGATACTTGTCATATTCTTTGCTAGAGAGTGCTGTGAAATTTACTTGCGCAGTAACGAAAAGGTAAGGGTTAGAGCTGCTTGAAGAGAGAGACAACATTCACTTAAAATTTGCAGCAGCTCTAGGTGAACAACACAAATAGAAGTTTGACAGCATGCCACAGCCTTAATTTAAGGTAGTGACTCAATCATAGGCATGGTGACTCACTTCTAACTGATCCAGCTCTTGAGTGTGCATGAATCTTTTCCGTCTTACTTGCACAGAATTTGAAATTTACGGTCTCCTGACAGTATGTTTTCCAGAAGAGAGAAAGACAATTTTTGCCACTCATGCATGCAAAATAAGGGACGGACTGCATGCAGACCTCTACAAAAAAAAGGAGACTTCTCTCTTGAGAGTCTGATTGGGAAAATTTTTCGGTAAGTTGACAAATAAGATCATGTGGAACATTAGGTTCAGGGAGTCTTAAAACATAAAAAGGACTAAAATGGCTATTTGGGAGCATCTCTTTTGTCTGTAGGGAAATTTTTTGATTCGGTAGTTCTTCCAAGCAAGAATAATGTCTCAGCCTAGATTCTGAAGTTGACAGAGGGAGTTTAGTGGGCAGTCCAGGCACGTTAGATTTTTGAGAGACATATTTTCAGGGCATACACACATTTTGCTTCCCTACCAGAAATGAAAAAGGAAACATGTCCTACGAATATCTTGCAAATGTCCCAAATGAACGGAAATATGTAGCAACGAAGGTATATTTCCGGTTTAGGCAAAGCAAAATGTAATGGAAAGCACTTTTTTCGAAATATGCGGCAAATTCTAAAAAGGAAGCCCTTAAGCAATTTAAATTGTACATTTTTTGCAAGCTCATGCCTATAAAAAGGATTACAAAATAGTAAATGTGAATACGCATAAAAAATATTTTCTTCAGTTTTGATGATCTTGAAGACCTGCTGCATATACAGGAAAACAAAGCTCTGTGTACAAAAATCTGTGATAAGATCTGCGCTTTGCTATGGTTGCCAAACATGGACCTCAACCCAAGCATCCGCAAACATATTGAACGTATTCGAATGATGGGTCCTGGGGCAAGTAATTGAAATGAAACTAGATGAGGACCAATGGCGAATTTGAAACAACCATGAGCTGTAATAAATTTTGACGAGCCATAGGTCTCAACGATTGTAAAAATGTGTAAGCTAAAATGAACTGACTACATGAGTCGCATGGATGAACATCGAATTCCCGAAAAGGTATTCGTTGCGAGAACTGAAGAGCGGAGACCAGTAGCAAAACCGAGAAAATGCTAGTTTGACTCGGTCAACGAAGACAGTTTATCGCTGCTCGGATACCAAAATTTGAGGATGTTGTCAATTTATCGAGATAGTTAAAAGTGCTTGTTGCAGGGGGCGATGGTCCAAAAGGGGCTGAAGTACTACAAAGAAGAAAAAAAAAGTACTTAAAAATTAGATTCTTACTTTGGTTTGCATCATTTTTTACTATAGCATATGAAATATTTACTCAAAATGGAAAATCAAACAAGCGGACCTACGCTCATTTCAGAGGGGTTTTGTACCCAACTTCTAGAAATGCAGTCACCAGCAACGAATAAAGTCAAGAAAAATATCAAAAAGATGTGCACGTTTAGAAGAAAATCTATTGTTTTTCTATTTTCAGCGGTCGCAATTTTGTTGCAAACTAACAAAAATCACCCAAATCATGAATTCTCAAAAATATTAATGTTATTGACCTTATTTAAAAAATTCAAGAAGGTCAAATCAAAACTGTAGTGACTGATTTGATGGAAAGTCCATAAAATACCAAAATCATGTGTTATTGTTGTTGTAATTGGAGAAATTTCAAATGGCTATAACATCAAACTAACAAAGTCAAAGGACCTTCTGTAGGACTATTTAAATGTCGAATGTCGTTCAGTCTAAGGGTATCTGTACGATTTTATTGGGCAAAATGTGAAATTCGAAGATCATACTATTATTAACAAAGTTGAGTAAATTTTGACTTCTAAGGCATTTGTTGTCGTTGTACTCATAAACATCTACCTCCATAATTTTGTTCAGATTTTTCGGATCACAAATGTCTATTTGGGAAGGGCGGACACAAATTTTTCGTGTATTTCCCCTCCCTGTGCGCCTCTCAAAGCAAAAAGTGTTTTGAAAGGCTCTCATCAATACCTTTCATTTAATACCCATATCGGCTATCTTTGATGAAATTTTTTTTTCGTGGGCCACTCCTCTATTTGGGAGACCCCACTTAAATACCTTATATATAAAATTTTTTTGTATTTGAAATTTGAAAAGAGCACCCCCCTTTACCTGCATAAAAAATTTAATGTTTCTAGCTTAAGCAGTTTGCGAGAAACAGTGCTGTGACACACGGACGGATGGACAGAAGGACAGACAGGACGCGGTTTTAGTAGGGTTTTGTAAAGTTCAAAACCGTTAAAAGGTATTAAGCCTCATCTTTGTCCACTGCGGCAACAGAAATTGTTGGAGCTTTATTAGGCGTTATTCGGAGAGCCACTTTTAACACGTTACTCAGACTTTTAAACATATGACTCAATGATAACTTAATTCAGATGAATTTGTCAAAGATCACTCTTCATTCACATTTCTTACAAAGTCAAATAGCAAAACTTCAAAATGGCGTAGTGGAGGCAAGGGCCGACTATACCAAAATGATGATGGTGATGATGCTTAAAAGTTGCTAAGGATAAATGTTGAAAAGTTAGAAAAAACAATCAAGAAATGATAGTAACTGATCCAGAAGTTACACAGATTGTAGCCAACTTCTACACAAAAGAAGGTTAATAACTTTATATGTATATTTTTATGGATTTTCGCTACGTGAGTTCACGCGTAGCTTTTGAATGAAAAAAGGCAAAAAGATTTGCTGAATAGTTGCACTTACTTGTCGCTGGGTTCCATTTGGAGAACATTTAAATAGAGGAACGATGAAGGATGAAATTTTCTATAGTCCAACTTTCCAACTTTAGCACTGATTTCCCTTCACCAGGAATCAACATACGGGTGGTTTCAAGTTATTAAGATTTCCTACAAAAGGCAACGCATTTTAAGGAGAATAACTCAATTTTCAAAGGTGATTCAATTATAATTTATGCAGACATCTAAAATTTTGGGTAAAACTATCCATCACTTTTTAACAAGGGTAGAGTTGAATCTTGTTCTCACCAAATAATTGCAGCTATCTTAAGCTAAGTTCCATGCATATGTCGATCAAAAGATGGAAAAGCACACTTACCTTCAGCAAAAGAGCATGTTTGCCATAACAATTCGAAACATGAGAAGGTTTCAGTTATGAAATATGCAGGTCATAGGAAACACATTCTTTTTCGTAGCACTGCAGCCCCTCTCGTGCCTTCGCTTCTTGCAAATAGCGCCTCCAACTGTCTTTAAATCTGAGCAGCGATGAACTGAACCGTGACAAAATATTGATGTCATCCGCATAGGCTACGGCTTGGCTTGACTTGTATAGTAATGTACCTCGTGTTTCGACAGGTAGCTTACTTATAACGTACTCTAGAGCCAAATTGAATAGCGATGGGGCCAGCCGATATTTTTGTCAAAGACATCGGTGGGTTGGTTATTGATGCAGACTTGAGATGTCGTCAACGTCATTGTCATTTTGGTAAGATGGACTTATTTACTGGGACGCCACAGCAAAGCATTATTTGGTACAGTACGTAACGATCAATATTCCTGTACGCTTGCTTAAAGTCAATGAAAATTTAATCTACGTCTATGTTGAACTTCCAATATTTCTCAAGTGCCTGCTTTACTGTGAACAATTGGTCTATTGTTGATCTATCTACTCTTAAATTACCTGGATACTCCTCAATAATACTGTTGGTGTATGATCCGATTTTATTCTTTAAAATCTTTGAAAATATTTTGTATGCCATACAAAGCGGTGATATGCCTCCATAATGCGCACTGTAGCTTGTCACCTTTTTTGTGGATAGGGAATATAACTGATTAGCTCCACTCTTCCATTTTATGAATACTGCTGCCACCATGTTTGATGATCTTCACTGGAATCTCATCGATGTCCGATGCTTTATTATTCTTCTAGACTTTGATGGTTCCGTTGCTCTGGAGCTGTGTGGAGTATTAAAGAGGTTCTTGAAATATGGCGCCTATCTTTCCTTAATATTTGTTTTATCAGCGATGATATTGCCGGTGGCATCGCGAAAGAGCGTAGTTCAGGGTTAATAACCACTTTTCAGGCTTTTCATACCCTTGTATGCTTTTCTTGTGTTGTTGCTCGCTAGATTTACATTGACACTTCTCAATTAGTTGTCATCGTGTTTTCTTTTCACAATTCTTATTACCTTATTTGCTATTGCTCTGGGATTCTCATAGTGTGTTCTCTTTGTCCTGGTTTTTCTATCTACGTGCTCTTTGTACGCGTGATTCTTTTTGTCTAACGCATCCTGGCACTCATCATCGAACCAATCATTTCTCTTGCAGCGGACTTGATGTCCGATTGTGTATTTTGCTAAAGTCCTAATAGACACTTTTACTTCCATCCCAAGCTCATTGCTTGTTTGTAGTGATGCGCCTGATAAGATGGGAGCCAGCTGGTTGTCGAGGGTCTCCGTGAAATTCCTGGCAACAGACGCCGTTTGGAGCCTATCGATGTCAAATTTTTGTCGCGGGCTGGTCTTCGCTGAATATGACTTTGACATTCAACATCAATAGGTTAATTTGATCAAGTAATAATCTAAGTTACAATTGGCTCTTCAGTATGTACGAGCGTCAAGTTTGCTAGAGGCCCAACGTTGTTGGATCAGAACGCGCTTGATTTGGTTATTGCCATCTGATGATACCTAGGCCATTTTATGAATGCGTCGATGTACGAAGCAAGTCAAATGTATGATTAGATTTCTGCATGCAAAGTCAACCAGATGCTAGATCTAGAGATACCCAACTAATTTTATGAATGTATTGAAGTGGGAAGCAAGTCAAATGTATGATTAGATTTCTGCTACATGCGAAGTCGTTGTCATTTATTTCACGGTGGATTCTACATCCTCCAGTCGTTACCCGATGAGATATCTCATGGTTAAAAGTATCTAAATTAATCAGAACTTTGTTTGTGTCTTGTCTGAGGAATGAGTCGACTACTTTTTCCAGGTGATTGTAGAACATTTCCTTCGTTTTTTTGTCCTCTTTTTCGATCAGGACGTAAACAATCTTCGAATCATACACGACCGTTCATTGACTGCCTTCCAATCAATAACGTGTGATTTGAACTCCCTATCCACAGTGAAGGCCACTTAAATTCGTCTTCTGATAAGCTTTCCATTTTCGAATATTGTGTGCGATCTCATGTCTTGAATATAATCTCCAGTCCAGTTCGTTTCCTCGATTATCAATATTTTTAATTCACATTGACTGGCCTGTTGTAAAAGATCATTAACAGTGCCAGGGTAATTGAGTGATCTGACATTCCAGGATCCAATGCCAAAGTCCTTTTGTTCCGTTTGCGATGTCGTTGCGATGAGACCAATCCATTTCAAGGCCCTTCTGCAGGTTTTGAAACATTGTGAGGTTTTCCAGGGACGGGGAGTTAGCCCATTGCCCAGCATTCTGGCGGCATGGTCATTACTTCGATTTCTTCATCAGTCGCGGAAAACTCGCCTTCACCCTCTTGCTGGCCCATAAATGAGGTGTAAGTAGGATTTAGCAGCAGAGCTGTAGATATATTTACAGTTATGATCATTTCTCGGCATTTAATGTCCCTTGGGGAACCAGTAAACCTAATATGCGACCCCTAGAATATTTACTAGCGTTTAATTAAGGGGCTTGGGATGAGGAATCATGGAAGCTGTGGGTTGGGGAAACAAGGAGTTCCCTTCCTTTCTCAAGTGGGCTTGGACCACCTAGGGTGAAATTATAGGTCATATATTATTGTTGATGTTTTGTGACATATTCTTTTATTAAATTAAGTATTTCTTCTCAAATTTTTATTAAACTGAATATTTAAATATTGGTTTTGCAAAAAGATTTTAAATTTATTTTATAATATTTATAATGCTCCAATTACTGTGACATAATTGTAAGTGCGAGTATTTTTGCGAAAAAAAAAAATTTAAAGAAAAATTATGATGTCCCTAAAATTTATTTGACGTTCAATACTTGCCTGTTTATATGTTAAGGCATATTCTTTTATTAAATTATTTGCTGGCTCTTTCTTATCACAATTTTACAAAAACTTGGATTACATTCTTCAATAATCAGAGGAATTTAATCGGTTAAGTATTCAAAGTATATATGGGCTTATCAGATGTATTTTGACTTAATTATATCATTCTTATCCTTACACAAAGCCACAAAGTTTGTAATGCTTCCAGTATTCATGTTTTTGGAAATCTTAAATGTTTTCTTTTTGAGAAGCAGAATAAATTGATTATCATGAGCTCCATGAGCAATTATTTCTTCTTGGAAATTTCAAATGCGTTGAAGAACACATAAAAGATTTATGTAGTAAGGTGCAAGGTACAAGCTGTAGTTCACAGTTTACGCTATTCTTACATTTTGATCCTAATTCTTAACTCAACGCTGACATATTATGGTCATTTGAAAATAACTATCCATCACTTTAATACTTTTAAGTTTTTCCCATTACTTGAACAAATATTTCCATAATTAGAAAAAAATCATAAATTATTCAGAATAAATTTGCCCCAAAACGTTGCTGAAAGTCAAGGTAGCCAGGTATTAAAACAACTTTTAGAAAAAACAAAGAAACCCAACTTCAAAATTCTCCAGAAAAGGTGAAATAAAGTAAATGCACGGAACCAAAGCAAAATAAGTTTCCCTGTTTTGAAAATACAATTGATTTAGCTCCAATTTCCTAAAATTTTATTTTATCCTTTTTAGGGCACGTTGAAGTCCGTTTCAATTTTTTTTCTAAATTGTGTTCAGGGCCATTATTATTTCTTAGAATATTTTTGTACGTACCTGTTTGATTGAGCTGCATTAATATTTTTCTGAAAAATTGTTAAAAAAGTTTTAAGTAAATTCAATGGTTAAAATTCAATTCGGTGATTTTTAACTTAAATGCAATACAATCAATTCATTTTTAAATATTCTTTATTCTTGAACATATACTAAAACAAGTTGAGTAGGCAGGAGAGTGCTCCTACCAGAAGGTCTTTGTAAACACCCTAGGTTTCGAAACAAGTTTTCTAATGGCGTGGATATGAAATCTTTCAAATTTATGCAGAAGGTGCACATTTTTATCTAGCTTAAATGATTTTTCTGAATACTCGGCCGATTGAACATGTTCAAGTTAAACATTATTCCTTAAATTTTCATGAAAATTGAAAGAAAATAAAAGTGCCTAAGTCAATTTTAAATATATATAAGGCTTTCCAATAAGAGATGTTATTTTGAATCGATCTTGTGATTTAACATCATGCGACTTCTTCTTTTGGGGCCACGTAAAAAAAAAGGCCTACGCTAACGGCCCAGCGTCGATTCGAGACCTCAAAGATGAAATTCGTGAGGCTATCGAGGACATAGGGCAGCCACTTTGCGATTTGAAAATTTCATGAAAAGGATATGGTCCTGTAAGCGTTTCCTGGTGTTTATTTGCCTAATGTTATGTTTCACTAGTAACGGCATACCTTCCTCTTTGTAATCAGATAAACATTCGATAATTCAGATTAAAAAATGGCATTTTTCTTCTAATATCAAAATAACACCTCTTATTGGAAAACCCTATATCAACCATAAACACGTGTTATTGTTGTTGTAATTTCATACAATTGAAATGGCTATAACTCACTTGATTATGATTCGATCTCAATTAAATGTTGTGAACGTATATATCTTATGTCAGTCTATCTAACCAAGATATTTAAAGGTACCGTTTTGATTTTATGGGCAAAAATGTAAAATCTACAAATCATACTATTATTAACAAAGTTGAGCGAATTTAGATTTCTAAGGTACTTGTTGCCCTTGTACTCATAAAGGTCCACGTTGGTGATAATTTTCAGATTTTTCGGCTGAAAGGTGTCCAATCGCGAGGGAAGGGGGGCGACACAAATTTTGGGTACATGTTGCCTTCCCCTGGACTCCCTTATTCTCAAAATGATTTTTTTATTTCAGATTCTAAAAGTTATAATCAAGACCTTTCATTTGATACCCCATTCGACTACCTTTGATTAAAAAAATTGTTTAAGGGGCAATTCGTTATAAGGGGGAACCCCCTTAAAATTATTTTAAATTTTTGTTAAGACCTCAACTTTTGAGAGACCATCACTTCTGACCTTTTCACAAAATTTGAGCATTCTAGCTTCTATAGTTTCTGAGGAAATCAGCTGTAACGCACGGGCAGACGGACGGACAGACAGGTCGCGAACCTAGTAGGTCTTTGTAAAAAAAATTTTTACAAAGACCTAAAAACGCACTTTTCAATATATTTTATTTCTTATAAAGATTCCAACGTCATTTAAAGTATAATTTTTTCCATTCTTCTGAAAAAGTATTGAATGGCGTAACGTTGGAAACGTTTATTGAAATTCTCCATTCACTTTACATCTTCAAAAAAATGCTGTCTTCTGCAGATACTGTTGATTAAATTATGTAGATGAATTCAACATTTATAGGCATCAACTTCTAATAAGATGCATTAAGGGATACGACCAATTTCAAGTTGTCCGTGGGTACAAGGATATGAAATGATCCGAGAGAGAAACAAAGTTTACTGCTGCGGTCTGTTGACAAACCACTTAAGTATTCATATCTGTAGGCGTACTCACTTGTTCTAATAACTCAAACTGAGAGCTATGTATTACCCTCGATATTGCAGGATTCTAAATTGTTTGCACTGCAAAATGGAGAACACTGTTGATATCCAAAGCAACATTGTTGTCATAGTGATTGCATCCAGCCTCCATCTTATATGGCAAATGCAAACTTGATTTTCGAGTTCTTAGCAATTAGCACAGAAACTTACATAGCTCAGCAAACGATTTTCCATGGCTCCTTGCGAGTTCAAGGGTATTTGATTGGTGCTCAAAGTCGAATTGGATAAATATTTGAATGCGAAAACAAGTATCTGCTGGTAAAAGTTGTTTTGCTGCTAAACTTGCTACGGTTGAAAGGGAGGTGATGGAAGAATCGATATTCAAATCCGAGCGAGTGGGATTTCAAACGATTTCATTCAAGTCCTAAGTTAGCTTGATTGACGTGTATTTGAATCGATTCAGGCAAATTCACTGATTAAATAACTACGGCGATTGAAAAATTTTAAAGTTGTTATATGGAGTTTTTGGGATTTGAGTGTTTTAAAAATGTAGGTTTATCGATTTAGTTATTCTAAATTTCAAACCAGTAAATTGTAAATGAGAATGTGCGTAATCATAATAATAAAGGGAAAATTATTTACATGTGATGAAGAAATTCTAGTTGCAAAACATAGTTTGGAAACATTCCCTGGTTTCTTTAAAACATATATCTGCATAAATTGTATTTTTCTCCTAAAATATTTTTTTATCTATTTCAGTTCCTCCGCATGTCATGATGATATACGATGCCTCTGGGAGAGATGTGGCTGGTGTGGTTGGACCACTGTTAGAAGGAGATAATCTAGTATTGACCTGTGAGGTTAGGGGAGGTAAGTTGAAACACTCAGATTAAAAAATTACATAATCAAATAATTATTAGTACTGGTGAAATTAGTTTAAGATTGATGCTTGAACTTATACACTCAGCAAATAATTACATTTTTTTTTATAAATGTTTTTTCATTTTTCGCAACAATTTTATATGTTAACAAGCTTTCAACCAAAATTTACAGTGAATCTTATAAGCCACAATGCATTCTACATAATTTGTGTTCTCTCTCAATAAAAGTACCTTGTCTATTCAATTTCATCAAAACACCTTGAGAAATTATTTAACAGTCTTTACTGATGGAATCAACTTGCAAAATGATACAATATATTGGATAATCTAAAAAATAGAGCCTTTTTTGTCACTAGATGGTGTTCATTGTCATATATCGGGCAATATTAATCAGATTGAGTCAAACTGACATGCGTTTGAAAGGTGACAATTTTCTACAATTTTCATTGGTCAGTTTTGCATTTTGTCATTCATGTCAAAAGTTGTATTCATTTAAAAATGAGTGGAATTACTGAAAAAATCATCGAAGGCCCTTGAAAAAATTTGTGGTGTCTACGGTCAAGATGCTTTATCAAATCCCACAGCGAAGAGATGGTTCGCTTACTTTCGTTTTGGAAATTTTGATGTCAAAAATGCACCTCGCTCAGGTCAACCTTGGTGATTCGTCGACCTGAGTCGATCAAATCTTAAAAAAAATTTAAGAAGGCTGACACACAAGCCGCGATGACATTGCTAAGGAACTGAATATCCATCACCAAATAGCTTTTAACCATTTGCGTTAGGCTAGTTACACAAAGAAACTCGACGTTTGGGTGCCAAATGAATTAACACAAAAAAATTTGACCAAATTTCCATTTGCAAAATACTAATAAAATGCAACGAAATCAAACCATTTTTGAAGCAAATCATTACAGGCAACAGACATACGAGAACGTCGTTTGAAAAAGATCCTAGTCAAGAAAAGGTGAACCATCACCAACGATTTCAAAGCCTGGATTAACAACAAATAAGGTTATGCTGTGTGTATGGTGGGAATGAAAGGGAATTACTTATCGTGAGGTGCTAGAACCTAGCTAAATACTCAATTTGGCTCTGTACTGTCGGCAATTAACAAGATTGCAACAAGCAATTCAAAACAAGCTGGATAAACAGACCTACGCTCATGTCAGAAGGGTTTTGTACCCACCTTCTAGGAAATACAGTCACCAGCAACAAATAAAGCCAAGAATCATGTCAACAAGATGTGCACGCTTAAAGGAAAATCCATTGCTTCTCCATTTTCAAAGGTCGCCGTTTTCTTGCAAGCTAATAAAAATCAATCAAATCATGAATTTCCAAACAAATGTATGTTATAGATCTTGTCTGAAAATTTGAACAAGATCAAATCAAAACTGCAGTGTCTGAGCCAAGAAAACCATAAAATAACAAAACCGTGTGCTATTGTTGTTGCAATTGCAAAAACTTCAAATGGCTGTAACTTCCGTGAATATGGTTCGATTTTCATCAAACTTACAGAGTATTAAGACCTTATATAAAACTACTTAAATATCAATTTGTTCAGTTTAAGGCTATCTACACGATTTTATTGATGAAAATGTGAAATTCGAAGATCATACTATTATTAACAAAGTTGAGCGAATTTTGACTTCTAAGGTATTTTTGTTGTTGTAATCATAAACATCTATTCCCATAATCTTTTTCAGATTTATCGGATCACAGGTGTCCAATCACAAGGGGGACACACTTTTTCCTCAAAGCAAAAATTATCAGTTTAGGACCTGTTTTGAAAAGTTCTCATCAAGACCTCTCATATGATACCGCTTTCGACTACCTTTGATGCCATTTTTTTTGGGGCCACTCCCCTATATGGGGAGACCCCCTTAAATACCTCATAAATTTTTTTGTGATTGAACTTTGAAGAGAGTACCACTTTATACCTACTTGCGAATTATAAGTAGTTTCCGAGAAAAACTGCTGTGACACACGGAACGACGGACGGACGGACAGACCGACAGACACGTCGCAATTTTAGTAGGGTTTTGTAAAATTATTTCACAAAACCCTAAAAACCGGTCAGAATCGATCAATAGAAAGGCGTTGTCTTCCATCATGACTATGCCAGACCACACACATATTTGATGACCCAGCAAAACAAGTACCATTTTTTCGCTCTCTGCAAAACTTCTTAATGAAAAGAAATTTACTTCAAAAAGGGACTGTGAAAATCACTTGGCTAAGTTTTTTACCGATAAACCACAGAACTTCTACACAGATGGAATCATGGCTCTAGTCAAAAAATGGCGAAAGGTCATAGATAATAATGGGCAATATGTACTTAAATAAAATTCATGTTAAATAAAAGAAATATTCAATCGAAAAATGACAAAAAAGGGTCAATACTTTTTAGACTTACCAATATGATAACTCTACGCTTAGTGTAAGGTGTTTTAAAATACCCTTGGTTTTGTTTGCCATAGCTGGGTAAACATTTTTCTTTATTCTCGTTTATTTACGGCATCATACCAATGCTCATGAAAGACCAACTACTGCGAAATGTTGCAAACAAGCAAATATTGAATTAAATTCTTCAAAATATATTTCATGAAAGGGGGAAGCTAAATACGTACATGAATAAGTTGTGCGGTTTCTCCTGATTGCAAACTGTTCATATGAAAAAAAACTAACAAAAATCATAAACATCAGCTACAATCCCACTAGAACTTTATGTTGGGCTCTCATTGATTTTGCATTATGTATACCAAAAATTAAATTTTAATGGCAAATATAATGATTTACCCCAGTAGTTAATAATTGGGGAAATTGATTTGCAAATTGATCCAAACTAAGTTAAGAATTCTGCTTGCCTTACAACAATCTAAATATTCACGCAAGTTATCAAATCTTAGCTAGAGTTTGCCCTTCTGGGCTATCTTATGTCCCTGTCCTTACCTTCAATCTTTTCAAAAGAGCTCTGATATTTATCACCAATAAAAATAAAAATTTAAAACAAGTAAGGTAAACAAAACTAGGTTCTTTTTGGAAGGATTTGTAATCAATCTATAATATGCAAATATCACATTATTATTCCATCATGTGTATTTTAAATGCTTGATTTCAAGGAAAAATAATTGGTATACCAATTTAACTAGCCGTAATTTACTCGTTTGCTTTACTGTCGAGTTTCAGGAAAAGTTCTGTGGAAGTTGTTAACGGCCGTGACAAAATCTTGATGTCATCCATATAGGCTACGACTATAAACGTACAGGTTGCTTTCTTGTAAAATATTTTTGACCCAAATTGAATAGCAGTGGGGCCAGCCCATCTCCCTGCTTTAGTCCGATATTTTTGTCAAAGGCGTGGATGAGGTGGATATTGATGCAGACTTGGGAGGTTGTCAACATCATTGTGATTTTGGTAAGTTGGAGTAATTTGGCTGGGAACCCAAAGTAATGCATTATTTCGTACAGAACGTTTTGATCAATACTGTTGAATGCTTGCTTAAGATGAATTTAAATTTAGTGTACGTCTATATTGAAGTACCTGCATTTCTCAGTTACCTGCTTGACTATAAACAATTCGTCTGTTGTTGGACTGCCTGCTCTAAAGCCACCTCAATACTCCCCAATAAAACACTGTTCGCGTATGATTCAATCTTATATTTTAAGATCTTTGAATATATTTTTTACGCCGTACAAAGCTGTGATATACCTCTATAATTATCACAGTGTAGCTTGTCACCTTTTTTGTGGAAAAGGAATATAATTGATTGGCTCTAATCGTTTGGCATACGTACTAGTTGCCAAGTGTACTGGATGACTTTACGCATAGCTTCCTGAACATCGGTGCTTTCATACTTAATGTGCTCAGCTGGACTCTCATCGACGCCCGGTACTTTATTATCCATTTGGTACTTAGTGGTGGAACACACTTCATCCAGAGCTCATGGCCAATGGAAGCTCTCCAGAAAAATCTAAAGGCTCCAATGTTCTGGAGCAATGTGGATGATTGAGGAGGCTCTTGATATAGGATACCCATCTTTTAAGGGGTTTTGTAAAATAATTTTACAAAACCCTTCTAAAATCGCGTCCTGTCTGTCCGTCTGTCTGTCTGTCTGTCCGTCCGTCCGTCCGTCCGTGTGTCACAGCAGTTTTTCTCGGAAACTACTGAAGCTAGAAGCATCAAATTTTGTATGTAGGTGTAAAGTGGTGATCTCTTCAAAGTTCAACTAATAAAAAATTTTATAAGGTATTTAAGGGGGGTCTCCCCATGTAGGGGAGTGACCACCCGAAAAAAAAATTTCATTGAAGGTAGCCGACATGGGTATCAAATGAAAGGTCTTGATGAGAAATTTTCAAAACAGGTCTTACTTTGGCAAAGTTTGCTTCGAGGGACGCACAGCGAGGGAAAATACACGAAAAATTTGTGTCCCCCCCCCCCTCGCGATTGGACACCTTCCATCCGAAAAATCTGAAAAAAATCAAGAATGTAGGCCTTGATGAGTACAACAAGAACAAATACGTGAGAAGTCGCAATTCACTCAACTTTGTTAGTAATAGTATGATTTATCGATTTTATGTTTTCTTGAATAAAATCTTAACGGTACCCTTAAATTCAATGAAATTCAGTACACAGATGCCTATTTATAAGATTGATTAACCCTATAAGTTTCATAAAGATTGCATCATATTTAGTGAAGTGATAGCGGTTTGAATTTTCCTGTATTACTATGGAACAATATGCGCTGCATGTATTACTATGGCAACATATGGCTATGGAACAACATGCGCTTTTTACCGACTCAGACACTACAGTTTTGCTAGGATTTGCATGAAAATTTCAGGAATGATAGGTGTCATGAATAACTTTGAGAATGGTATCAGTAATCGTAAAACAAAATAGTGGCTGTTTTAAATGCGAAGATTGAATAATTTTGAGTTATTTTTCCCAACTTCAACGTTTAAGGTGCATGCTCTGAACACTTGATTCAATTTAAGGAATGACTGAAGCTGAGTACCTACAATTCATACTCATAAGTGAAACAAGTCAAGGAGGCGGGAGGGAGCTTCTAACAAAAGGGCTTTGTAACAACTCTAGGATTCGAAAAAATTGGCCATTAATCGATGATAGTACAGGAGAGTGGCCCCTGAAAAAAAATTCATCAAACTAGCCCAGTCATATTAGGGCTTTCACCTCGGAATGAAAGATAATAAGCTGCAAATTAGTATGAACCTTTGTTTTGTCATTCTAAATGTTGTCTCAAAAGTCACAATCGTTATTGTGTTCGCGTCTCAAGATATTCAAGGTCAAAGGGCACAAAAATCGGTTTTTCGCGAATATCTGGCTTCCTATCGGTTAAATGAGATTTGCATTTATTGTAAAAGTTGTAGGCTATAAAATTCCCTACAACTTTTGTTTAAACTTTTTTTTCATACGACCAACCGTTTTGAAGGTAGAGCGCGAAGAGTGCACATCGTACAGTCATATACGGCCTAATGCAAGGTCAAGCGTGAGTTATGGTTATCAGTACGTTATAAAGTCAATTATTTACTTGGAAATTATAATTATTAAACAATGCCTATTATTTATGTACTAACTATTAATTATTTATATTTAATTAAAGTAAGTAACTTGATTGTTTATATATAATTATTCATATTTAACTATTTAAGTATAAAATATTATTAATTCTGGATTATATATTTTAGTTTTATTTTAAGTTAAAATGATAATAAGAGTATATATTTTACACATATTTTTATTTATTATTAAATACGGCATAATATACATTTATCAAAATGTGAGTTCAAATATCAAAAGTATCTTTGTTGATTTTAATTGTAATGAAATTGGAAATGGAAGCTAATTATCTTCTTCTTGTTCGTCGTCTTCTTCTTCTTGTCGCTCAAAAATGTTCGATTCATTGTCATCATCCTCATTATCTGTCATGTTCATCTCCAAACCTTCCAGAATATCGGGATCATATGTATTTTCTTCATCGGGATTACTTGGATACAGTGAAGCGTTGAGGCAAGCTTGTCCGTTGCACTGGCCGCAAGCTAAAGAACATTGTAGCCCTGATTTTCTGCATCCACAGCGGGAACCACAACCATTTTTGCAATTGCAAAATATTACGTTTAGTAGTTCGGCTGGTGCTGGAGATAATAACGTTCGTATGGGCTCCAGGATTTCATTTTCAAGCATCCAGCCCCATTCTTTAGGTTCTAAGTCCTTCCCTAACCACGTTTGAATCTGGTAGTAGACACGTTTTATGTGTTGATGAGCTGCTACACTTGTTGGTGGAAGTGTTGACAGTTGTACAGGTTTATTTAGTTTTGTAAATTTGATGAATTGCGTGTAGCGGAAATGATCAATGTTGTCCTCAGATTTTGGAGCATTATATAATGCCAACAAGATGCGCACTCCATTTTCTAATAATGTTTGTTTTGGGCAGTTTTCTTGTTGAAATACTTCCACCAGTTTATCTAAATCAGGAATTTTTTCCAATGCTCTAGTAACAGTTTTTTTTCCTTTTTTAAATAGCGCAGAAGTCGTGTCACAGCCACTGAATGCGTGTAAAAATAAAATGTGCTTTTTAGTACGAGGATATTGGTCAAAACTTTTAGTAGAATATATTTGTGTTTTGACATTGCCTTTGCCAACTTTTTTCAAAAAAATTTCCTGATGATGTGACTGAGTACGTCCAATTAAAATAACGAGCAAATCGATATCTTCTCCTATGATGACAGCAGTCTTTTGATGTTCTGATAAGGCAATAGCTGTGTCAATGATGAGTTAAATATGAATAATTATATATAAATAATCAAGTTACTTACTTTAATTAAATATAAATAATTAATAGTTAGTACATAAATAATAGGCATTGTTTAATAATTATAATTTCCAAGTAAATAATTGACTTTATAACGTACTGATAACCATAACTCACGCTTGACCTTGCATTAGGCCGTATATGACTGTACGATGTGCACTCTTCGCGCTCTACCTTCAAAACGGTTGGTCGTATGAAAAAAAAGTTTAAACAAAAGTTGTAGGGAATTTTATAGCCTACAACTTTTACAATAAATGCAAATCTCATTTAACCGATAGGAAGCCAGATATTCGCGAAAAACCGATTTTTGTGACCTTTGACCTTCAATATCTTGAGACGCGAACACGATAACGATTGTGACTTTTGAAACAACATTTAGAATGACAAAACAAAGGTTCATACCAATTTGCAGCTTATTATCTTTCATTCCGAGGTTGACCCCTTTTTTACCTAATATGACTGGGCTAAACGTAGCCGATATGAGTATGAAATGAAAGTTTTCATGGGGGCTTTTCAAAACAGTTCTTAAACTGTCAGTTTTTGCTTCAGTGGGGGCACAGGGGGGAAATACATGAAAAATGTGTTTCCTCCGTCGCGAATGGACATCTGAAATAATTATCAAGGGAGATATTTATGAGTATAACAATAACAAAAACCTCAGAAGTCTGAATTCTTTCAACTTTGTTAATAATAGTATGCTCTTCAAATTTCATATTTTCTCCAATAAAATCGTCATTGACATGCTTCTTGACTTTATTCAATCTGGTGACTGCATTTTGAAAATTGAATACAAAACCCTTCTGACATGAGCGTAGGTCTGTTTACCCAACTTATTTTAATCCTGTTTTCATCAGTGATGATGTTGCCAATATCATCACGGCAGCGCATGGTCTTTGGCTGATAACCTCATTTCAGGCTTGTCTTGTGGCTCGCAGAATTACATCTATGCTTCTCGATTAGTCGTTATAGTATTTTTTGTCGAGCCTATATACTCAAACATATATTGATGGTATATTGTGAGAATGTTTGGGCAAACTACCAATCCGTTCAACTTTATGGACCAAGCAAGTGAGGTGGCAACTTTAAACAACTGTAACAATGCTATGTTATTGTTATTTCATAGGGCAATAGAAAGATCTTGCCCGGCTTGGATGGAAATTGACTATCTTGCAGTCTTTGTCATGTCAGCTACCAGAGAAAGTGGGCATTTTTCAGTTCTGTTCTCCAGATACCATCTTTGTTAGTTGTTGAATGAATCAATTGCCACATATAAGTTGTAAGGACCACATGAATAAGGCAGCCTAGGTTATAAATTACAAACAACTGCAGCAGCCAAACTATATGCAATTTGTACCAGTGAAGGGTTACTCTTTGAACCTTGGTAGGAGTTAGACGAAATGAGATAACCATTATGCGTTGCCATAAACTACATTTTTTATCCAAAAAGGATTGGTTTTCCTTATATTTGCTGTTTTGATCCATGCCGACCATAATATGGTACCATGGATTAATCGATTGCAATATGTGAAGAAAAATTGGCGTTCAAATTGTCAAGGAAATTTTCGGTAAATAATGGAAAATATTTTCTTACTTCAGGAAATTTGAATTGTAGCTATCACATAAGTGCAAGAATTGTATTATTGAATTTCAAAAATCGGTCATGTCTTATGATATTCTTTTATTGTAAATATCGCTCTGTTCTTCCCAAAACATGCGCATGTAATTTGAATAAACACAAGAAAGGTTAGCAGAAAAATGGTAATGAAAGCTTTTATCTCTTCTACAGTTAATTCAAGCACGTAATTTTTGTAACCTGTGCAATTGATGGGCATTTCCATAAGTAAATCAAATACATTTGATGTAAAGATTTTGCAGAATATTCAACGTAAGATAAAGTGACGACGTTATAATGTCGTATAACTTTTGGGCAATTTCCTAGCTCTGATCTTTTGGTAGAGTAGTTTACATCCTTTTTCTATCCTTTATTCTTTTCTTTTTTCTTGCAGCGCTTTTTTTCTGTTTTGTTTTGGATGAAGATTCTTGGATAAACACCATGATCGCGTTTGCAGTTAAGCTTAAAATCAAGGTCACAATCAATTATGTGGAACCTTTTTACAAGTGATTTTTCAACCTCTACTCAGATTTCATTTTAAGGTACGCTTCTCTGCAAAAGGTTGAAGTCATTTATTGCGGAGAGTATTATATATATATATATATATATATATATATATATATATATATATATATATATATAGATATATATATACATATATATATATATATATATATGTATATATATATATATATAAATATATATATATATATATATATATTTACATATATATATATATATATATATATATATATATATATATATATATATATATATATATATATATATATATATATATGGGCTATAACGAAGTTTGTGACCACGCTAGAGGTTGCAATTTTGCTCCGATTTTCACCAAATTTTCAGGAAAGGTGTATTCAGCAAATACCTCAGTTGAGTTCGTGAACCAGCTATATCGGTCGGCGAAAACAAAATGGTGGCAATTTAAGACGAAAAATCGTGATTTCTGTTCTGACCAAAGTATAGCTCCGATTTGGATGAAATTTGGTACAAAAGTTCACTGATGTATGTGATGAATCTCACAATAAAAAATTCAAAGTCGGTACGGCTGAAACAAAATGGCGGCCGCTCGAAGGTCGAAAAACGTACAAAATTTTGTTATTGTACTTTTGACCAAAGCTTTCAACCGATGTCAATGACACTCGGTACTTTGATAGAAACTATAAGTATCTAAAGAGTTGTACAAAAAAACTTGAGGTCAGATCGCAAAAAACAAAATGGCGGCCAGGTGAAACTCACAATTTCAAAGTCCCCTAAAAGTCGCAATTTTGATTCGATGTATATGAAAATTGATTTTAAGATAGAAATCAATTAGATCTAAAAACTTTGACATGTTGGTGGTCATACATGCGCAATTTTCAAAATGGTGGCGGTTTAAATATGCGACTTTTTCAGGTTTTCGTGGCCCTCTAGCGGTCACATTTTCCAACGAATTTTGATGAAACTTAGGATTATGGATCTTTGCGCTAAGTTCTTGTCTTGGGCGGAAATTTTTTTAAATCGAATGAAAAATAAAAATGATTGATAATTTAGAACGTAATATTTTTAGCTGCCATTTTCACTAAAATTTGCATAATTTTGCCCTGTCTAGAGTGAAACTCTGATTTGAACGAGATTTGCCACATTGATTGATTAGGTCCTAGCATACAAAGATTTAAAATAATCCAGAATCAAATGCATGCTTTCAAAATGGTGGCTCCCAAAGGTCAGAAGGCAAGCGCAATTCGCTATTTTAATAACAGCTGAAATAATGAATAATTTCCATGGAAACGTTTTAAATTACTTAACTTGGAAGTATTTATAAAGCAGACCATTTTTAAGGATATTGTTGAAATATTTTTACAATACCCTGGAAAATTATGAAATCGTGACTTGTCTGTCCGTTCGTCCATCCGTCCGTTTGTTTGTGCATCACAGTAATTCCCTTGCAAACCACATGATATAGAATGAGGAAATTTTCAACGTAGGTCAAAAGTGGTGCCCCTCGAAATTTGCAGTGCAAGAAAATATTTTAAAGTGTCTAAGGGGGGCCTCTCCATACAGGGGGCGACTTGAATTTTTTTTATTTCTATACCTTCTAGCAGCCAAGTTTCTCAACAGATTTCAATTAAATTTGAAATTATATTATATATTGAATTTTTATTGAAAACGGCTGCTAAAATTATTAAGTTGTAGATTTTCGAATTTTTTATTTGTCATCCGATTTGCATAATTAAATTAAATTAACTTGCCCTAATAACTTATAATTTCAAGTTTTATCGGAATCTGTTGAGAAACTTGGCTGCTAGAAGGCTACAGAAATAAAAAAAATATTTATGTCACCTCCCCGTATGGGGAGACCCCTTAAACACTTTAATATATGTTCTTACACTGCAAATTTCAAGAGGTACCACTTTTGAACTACGTAGAAAATTTTCTCATTCTAGCTCATGTGGTTTGCGAGAAAACTTGTGACACACGAACAAACGGACGGAAGGACAGACAGACAAGTCGCGATTTTATTATTTTTTAAGGTATTGTTAAAAATATTTTAGAATATTTAAAAAATATTCTGATTTATAAATACGTTCAAGATAAGTCATTTAAAACGTTTCCATGAAAAAAATTCATTATATCAGTTGCTACAAAAATAGCGAATTGCGCTTGTTCCTGACCTTTGGGGGCCGTCATTTTGAATGCATGCATTTGATTTTGGACAATTTTAAATCTCTGTGGGCTAGGACCTCATCAATCAATGTGCCAAATCTCATTCAAATCGGAGTTTCACTCTAGACAGGGCAAAATAATTCAATTTTTAGTGAAAATGGCAGCTTAAAAATATTGGGTTTTAAATTTTCGACGTTTTGATTTAATACAAGAACATAGTACAGAGATCCACAATCTCAAGTTTCATCAAAATTCGCTGGAAAATGTGACCGCTAGACGGCCACAAAAACCTGAAAAAAACGCATATTTAAAACGCCGCCATTTTGAAATTTGCGCATGCATGATCACCAAAATATTAAAAACTGTAGATCTAGGTAATGCCTATCTTGAAACCAAGTTTCATATAGATCAGATTAAAATCGCGACTTTTAGAAGCCTTTGAAGTTTTGAGTTTCAACTGGCCGCCATTTAGTCTTTTGTGATCTGACCTCCAAATTTTTCACGCAATACTTTAGATACTCATAATTGCCGAATTTCATGAAAATCTGTTGAAAGCTTTGACCACTATTACAACAAAAAAATTTTGCACGTTTTCCGACCTTTGAGCGGCCGCCATTTTGTTTCTGCAATACCGAGCTTTGGTTTTTTATTGTGAGATTCATCATATATATCAGTGAATCTTTGTACCAAATTTCATCCAAATCGGAACTATACTTTGGTCAGAACAGAAATCACGATTTTTCGTCTAAAATGGCCCCAATTTTGTTTTTGCCCAGCCGATATAGCTGGTTCACGAGCTGAACCGAAACATTAACCCAATACACCTTTTCTGAAAATTTGGTGAAAATCGGAGGAAAATTGCAACCTCTAGCGTGGTCACAAATTTCGTTATATCCCATATATATATATATATATATATATATATATATATATATATATATATATATATATATATATATATATATATATACATATATATATATATATATATATATATATATATATATATATATATATATATATAAATATATATATATATATATATATATATATATATATATATATATATATATATATATATATGATGCTCTCCGCAATAGGTAAATTTCTCTTGAGAAATTTACCTAAAAATGGAACAATACACGCTTCAACAACTCACTGTAATCATTATAATTCACTATAAAAATGGTGAAAATTTGGCAGAGATGGTTCGTAAAACTCGAACATTTTTGAGTCGTCGTGAAGTGTTATTGAACCGCAATACAGAAATTGGTGGAAAAATTTGAGCTATTGGGACAACTTAGTGATGTTAAGAATAAAACCCGTGTGCATCACTCAAGAACAGCCGAGAATATTGCTGCTGTAGCCGAAAGTGTTGAAGAAAACCCAGCTTTGTCCATTCCTCGTCGTTCTTTGGTATTAGGCATTCCACAAACATCATTACACCGTATTTTGCATAAAGTTTGGGTCTTAAGGCATATAAAGTTTAGTTAACATAAGAACTCAAGCCAATCGATCATCAAAAACGTCGTGTCTTTGCTGATTGGGTCCTTTAAATGCATGTAAATGATCCGGAATTCCATCGAAAAATCATCTTGAGGGATGAAGCCCATTTCCACCTTGGTGGCTTCGTCAACAAGCTAAATTGTCGTATCTGAGGCTTGGAAAACCCAAGAGTTGTTGTTGAAAAGCCTCTCTATCCTTAACGTGTGACTGTTTGGTGCGGTTTATGGTCCGGCGGAGTCATCAGACCTTACTTTTTCGAAAATGAGGCTGGATTGCGCCATCGAGAGATATTTAATGATTTTTTATATCTGGAATTGGATGGTTTTGATCTAGACAACGTTTCTTTTCAACAAAACGGCGCTATGTGCCACACAAGCAATGAAACCATTGATCTTTTACGGCAAAAGTTTCCGGACCATGTTATCTCTCGAAGAGGTGATCACAATTGGCTACCGAGATCTTGTGATTTAATACCTTGCAACTTCTTCCTTCTGAGCCACGTGTAAGAAAAGGTCAATGCCAACAGCCCAGCGTCCATTCAAGACCTCAAAGATGGAATTCGTGAGGCTATCGAGGACATAGGGCAGCCACTTTGCGATTTGGTTATGGAAAATATCATGAAAAGGATATATTTCTGTAAGCGTGGTTGTGGTGGTCGTTTGCCTGATGTTATTTTTCACTATTAACGGCATACCCTTTTTCTTTATGATGAAATAAACATCTGATCATTTATATTAAAAAATGGCATTTTTTTTTAAATATCAAAATACTACCTATTATTGGAAAGCCCTGTACATGAAAACACGAATGCGACTGGCTTTCGAGGGTTATAGTCAAGCTTGATATAAAACTAGTGGCTTAATTCAACTTTGGCACGTTATATAGCTACATGAGTGTGCGTGAATAGCTTTAGAGTCCATAAATAAAAGAAATAATAATATAATAAATAAATAAACATGAAGCAGTGCACCCTGAAAGGTACATTAAGAACTAAAGATTTAAAGCTATTTGTGTTATTCATCTTACTTGTATATTTCGAGAAGATCCAATCAAAAATGCAGGATTTGGATAGATGCAACGCCCATATTGTAAGAAAACACAGTATTGTTGGTATTGTCATCGAAGGAAACAAACGGAAGTTATTCGATTTAAAGAAACTTTTCAAGCAAAAGCATCTTATATTGATCTACAAAAATTCTTTTATTGAACTTAAGGGTAGTCAGACGAATTTGTAATTTGTGTTCGTCCTTGTGCTCATAAAGTTCTACCTCGAAGATTTTTTTTCGGACCATAGATATCGAGTCACGAAGAGGGATACAGGAAATTTTCCTACACAGCATAGATTTGAGATCTGCTGTGAAAGTTTCTCATTTAATTCCCACCATGTTTGGAAGATACCTACCTGTACAGAAAGATGTTCCTTATAAAAAAAAACAACTATAAAGCATTAGAAGAAAGTTTGTACTCAAAATTAAATATATGCACGAAAGTTGATGTTTGTAACAACTATAGTTCTGAAGAAAAACCGCAGTAACAAATGGACAGATGAGCAAACGAAGAAGCAAATGCCAATATTAATAGGATTTTTTAAGTTGGTATAAAAGCCTTAAAAGCAGGTGTTCCGATTTCTTTACGCATGGGGGAAAACACAGCCTTGATCCAAATTATATTTTATCACCCAAGGCGCAGCAGTCCAACCCATGTCTTGGCAGTCTTCTAATCATCCTGCAACCTATTTGGCCAGGCTGCCATGCCTAGTATAGCACTGCTGTCAGCAACAACCAGCTCCTCTCATCACTAACTCGGTTTTTCAACTGGTTGCTTAACATATGCTCTACCCTATTATATTTTTCTGGGTTGCCAATGCTCCTCTAATCCTTGCACGTGGCCTGTGAATTATAATTTGTTTACCTTTATGCATGCAGATACAGGTGGGTCTTCATACAAGTCATGCGATGTGATGTAACCTTCATTCTTTTCCTTCCTACATTAGGCTGAATACTGTTCTGAGCCCCTTGCGTTTGGGCCAATCTAAAGCCTTTTTTGAAAGATATATGTTTAATGAGTGATTTTTAAATACTAAGGCTATTTTCCCGGTATACTTCTCTGGAACTTAGTATAGGGGGCGCGGGAAAGTAAATTTTGTTTGTAGGGTTAATTTTTTGTGAGATTTGATCCTTTTTGCTATCTTTTTGATCAAAATAAACTGTTACATACTTGAAATTATCCACTTCTTCACTACTATAGTAATTTATAACTTGATCTACGTCACACATTGACAAACCGGCGTATTTTTCTTATTTGAGCCATGAATTTATTTTTCGTCCCATTGATCTAAAGGCCAAATACTTACTTTTGTTTTTATGCTTAAAAATATTTTTTAACATCTGAATTGATTGAGCTATAATATTGAAGTAGTTGGCAAATGCTACAAATAGTTGATATCTATATGATGATATACTGGGTAGTCTAAAAAGTATTGAGCCTTTTTGTCACTAGAAGTCATTGTCCTATATCGGGCACTACTAATCGGATTGAGTCAAACTGACATCCGTTTGAAAGATAACATTCCAGTCTACAATTTTCTTATGGGCGGTTTTGTATTTTGTCATTCGTGTGAAAAGTTGTATTCATTTATAAATGAGTGAAATTTCTGAAAAAAAACGTTATATTTTACAATATCACTATGATCAAGGTGAGAATGCATCGCAGGCTCGTAAAATACTTTATGGTGTCTTCGGTCAAGATACTTTATCAAAAGCCACCACCAGGAGATGGCTCGCTCGCTTTCGTTCTGGAAATTTTGAAGTCAAAGATGCACCTCGATCAGGTCGACCAATCACTGAAAAAGTCGATGAAATCTTACAAAAAAATGAATAATATCGACATACAACCAGCCATGATATTGCTGAGAAACTGAATATCCACCACCAGACAGTTTTGAAACATTTGCGTAAAGCTAGATACACAAAGAACCTCGACGTCTGGGAGCCGCATGAATTAACACAAAAAAACTTGATTTGTGAAATGCTAATAAAACGCAACAAATTCGAGCCATTTTTGAAGCAAATCATTACAAGCAACAAAAAATGGGTAAGATACGAGAATATCGGTTGAAACAGATCATGGTCAAAAAAAAGCGAATCAGCACAAACTACTTCAAAGCCAGGATTGACAGCAAATAAGGTTATGCTGTGTGTATGGTGGGATTGGAACGGAATTGTTTATCATGAGGTGCTAGAACCTGGCCAAACACAGTCAATTTAGCTCTGTATTGTCAGCAATTAGGCAGCAACAAGCAATTGAAAACAAGTTGGGTAAACAGACCTACGCTCATGTCAGAAGGGTTTTGTATTCAATTTTCAAAATGCAGTCACCAGATTGTATAAAGACAAGAAGCATATCAATGACGATTTTATTGGAGAAACTATGAAATTCGAAGACCATACTATTATTAACAAAGTTGAAAGAATTTCGACTTCTGAGGTTTTTGTTATTGTTCTACTCATAAATATCTCCCTTGATAATTATTTCAGATGTCCATTCGCGACGGAGGAAACACATTTTTCATGTATTTCCCCCCTGTGCCCCCACTGAAGCAAAAACTGACAGTTTAAGAACTGTTTTGAAAAGCTCCCATGAAAGCTATCATTTCATACTCATATCGGCTACGTTTGATGAATTTTTTTTCAGGGGCCACTCTCCTGTACTGTTATCATCGATTAATAGCCAATTTTTTCGAATCCTAGAGTTGTTACAAAGCCCTTTTGTTAGAAGCTCCCTCCCGCCTTCTTGACTTGTTTCACTTATGAGTATTAATTGTAGGTACTCAGCTTCAGTCATTCATTAAATTGAATCAAGTGTTCAAAGCATGCGCCTTAAACGTTGAAGTTGGGAAGAAATAACTCAAAGTTATTCAATCTTCGCATTTAAAACAGCCACTATTTTGTTTTACGATTACTGATACCACTAGCTGAACTGATTCTCAAAGTTATTCATGACACCTATCATTCCTGAAATTTTCATGCAAATCCTAGCAAAACTGTAGTGTCTGAGTCGGTAAAAAGCGCATGTTGTTCCATAGCCATATGTTGCGATAGTAATACATGCAGCGCATATTGTTCCATAGTAACACAGGAAAATTCAAACCGCTATAACTTCGCTAAATACGATGCAATCTTTATGAAACTTGCAGGGTTGATCAATCTTATAAATAGACATCTGTGTACTGAATTTCATTGAATTTAAGGGTACTGTCAAGATTTTATTCAAGAAAACATAAAATCGATAAATCATACTATTACTAACAAAGTTGGGTGAATTGCGACTTCTCACGTATTTGTTCTTGTTGTACTCATCAAGGCCTACATTCGTGATTTTTTTCAGATTTTTCGGATCACAGGTGTCCAATCGCGAGGGGGGGGGACACAAATTTTTCGTGTATTTCCCCTCTCTGTGCGCCCCTCGAAGCAAACTTTGCCAAACTAAGACCTGTTTTGAAAAGTTCTCATCAAGACCTTTCATTTGATACCCATATCGGCTACCTTCAATGAAATTTTTTTTTCGGGGGGTCACTCCCCTACATGGGGAGACCCCCCTTAAATACCTTATAAAATTTTTTAGTAGTTGAACTTTGAAGAGATCACCACTTTACACCTATGTACAAAATTTGATGCTTCTAGCTCAAGTAGTTTCCGAGAAAAACTGCTGTGACACACGGACGGACGGACAGACAGACGGACAGACGGACAGACAGGACGCGATTTTAGAAGGGTTTTGTAAAATTATTTTACAAAACCCTAAAAAATCGGCCAGTATTGATCAATAGAAAGGGCGTTGTCTTCCATCATGATTGTCTTTGATGAAACGGCAAAAATTGGCAGAGCTTGGCTGGGAAGTTTTGATGTATCCACCCTATAGTCCAGACCTTGCACCATCACACTACAATTTGTTTTGGCCTCTGGAAAAGTTCCTTAATGAAAAAAAATTCCATTCAGTCGTCTACCATCCTATTTGAAAGCCATCTTAATACTCTCCTCTTTTATTTTCGTAATATAGTAGGAGCTTTTGGTTGATTATTTTGGAGGGCATTTTTAAAGGCCGTGCACAAAAGAGCGTTGCCAAAATAATTTTTGCGGTGCGATTGGTTCCTTTTTTCATGTATCGACACAATATCCTTTTCCGCCAATGATCCAGTGGTTGCTCATCTGCCCATAATTTGCATATAAGTTTGTGAAGATCCTTTCTGAAGAAACTCTACGGGAATTGTATTGACTTCAGAAGTTTGGTTCGTTTGAGGCTACAAACGGCTGCTTGTGCTTCCTTTATTTCCTTTACAGCTTTATTTGCTGTTTTTATTTCTACGTTGAGTAATTGAAAGTATGCAGCCATTTTTTAACCGACTTCCAAAGGAAAGAAGGTTATCAATTCATCACGTATATTTTTTTTTGTTGCTTTTCAAGGGTTTTGTAAAATAATTTTACAAAACCCTACTAAAATCACGTCCTTTCTATCCGTCTGTCCATCCGTCCATCCACCCCTCCGTGTGTCACAGCAAGTTTTCTCACAAACTACTAAGCTAGAAACATCAAATTTTGTATGCAGATGTAAAGTGGTGCTATCTTTAAAGTTCAACAACAATAAAATTTTATAAGGCCTTTAAGGAGGGTCACTCCATATGGGGGGGTGGCCCCTGAAAAAAATATTTCATCAAAGAACTTTTCAAAACATGTCTTAATTTGACACTTTTTCCTTCGAAGGGCGCACAGGGAGGGTTAGCACACGAAAATTTAGTGTCCCTCCTCGCGATGGGATACTCGTGATCCAAAAAATTTGAGAGGCAGATGTTTATGAGTACAACAACAACAAATACCAGTCATAGTTCTCTCAACTTTTTAGGGTTTTGTAAAATAATTTTACAAAACCCTTCTAAAATCGCGTCCTGTCTGTCCGTCTGTCTGTCTGTCTGTCCGTCCGTCCGTCCGTCCGTGTGTCACAGCAGTTTTTCTCGGAAACTACTGAAGCTAGAAGCATCAAATTTTGTACATAGGTGTAAAGTGGTGATCTCTTCAAAGTTCAACTACTAAAAAATTTTATAAGGTATTTAAGGGAGTCTTCCCATGTAGGGGCGTGACCCCCGAAAAAAAAATTTCATTGAAGGTAGCCGATATGGGTATCAAATGAAAGAACTTTTCAAAACAGGTCTTAGTTTGGCAAAGTTTGCTTCGAGGGGCGCACAGGGAGGGGAAATACACGAAAAATTTGTGTCCCCCCCCCCTCGCGATTGGACACCTGTGATCCCGAAAATTTGAAAAAAATCACGAATGTAGGCCTTGATGAGTACAACAAGAACAAATACGTGAAAAGTCGCAATTCACTCAACTTTGTTAGTAATAGTATGATTTATCGATTTTATGTTTTCTTGAATAAAATCTTGACGGTACCCTTAAATTCAATGAAATTCAGTACACAGATGTCTATTCATAAGATTGATCAACCCTGCAAGTTTCATAAAGATTGCATCATATTTAGCGAAGTTATAGCGGTTTGAATTTTCCTGTGTTACTATGGAACAATATGCGCTGCATGTATTACTATCGCAACATATGGCTATGGAACAACATGCGCTTTTTACCGACTCAGACACTACAGTTTTGCTAGGATTTGCATGAAAATTTCAGGAATGATAGGTGTCATGAATAACTTTGAGAATCAGTTCAGCTAGTGGTATCAGTAATCGTAAAACAAAATAGTGGCTGTTTTAAATGCGAAGATTGAATAACTTTGAGTTATTTTTTCCCAACTTCAACGTTTAAGGCGCATGCTTTGAACACTTGATTCAATTTAATGAATGACTGAAGCTGAGTACCTACAATTAATACTCATAAGTGAAACAAGTCAAGGAGGCGGGAGGGAGCTTCTAACAAAAGGGCTTTGTAACAACTCTAGGATTCGAAAAAATTGGCTATTAATCGATGATAACAGTACAGGAGAGTGGCCCCTGAAAACAAATTCATCAAACGTAGCCGATATGAGTATGAAATGATAGCTTTCATGGGAGCTTTTCAAAACAGTTCTTAAACTGTCAGTTTTTGCTTCAGTGGGGGCACAGGGGGGAAATACATGAAAAATGTGTTCCCTCCGTCGCGAGTAATTATCAAGGGAGATATTTATGAGTAGAACAATAACAAAAACCTCAGAAGTCGAAATTCTTTCAACTTTGTTAATAATAGTATGGTCTTCGAATTTCATAGTTTCTCCAATAAAATCGTCATTGATATGCTTCTTGACTTTATACAATCTGGTGACTGCATTTTGAAAATTGAATACAAAACCCTTCTGACATGAGCGTAAGTCTGTTTAGCCAACTTGTTTAATCATGGTATGATATTTGAACTTCACATTTTCGCCGATAAAATATCAAAAGTACCCATAAACTAAACAAAACGCGACATTTAGATAGTCTTACAAAGGATCTTTAAGCTTTGTAAGTTTGATGAAAATCAAATGATATACACAGAAGTTATAGCCATTTGAAATTTCTCCAATTACAACAAAAATAACACATGATTTAGGTATTTCATCGAATCAGTCACTGCAGTTTACATTTGATCTTCTTGAAATTTTCAGATGAGGTCAATAACATTATATTTTCGGGAGGCGACCGTTGAAAATAAAAACAAGTTGGGTAGACAGACCTATGCTCATGTCAGAAGGGTTTTGTACTCAACTTACAAAATGCAGTAACCAGCAACGAATAAAATCAAGAAACATGTCAAAGACGATTTAATTGGAGAAAATGTGAAATTCGAGGATCATACTATTATTAACAAAGTTGAACGAATTTTGACTTCTGAGGTATTTGTTATAGTTATACCCATAAATATCTCCTTTGATATTTTTTTTCAGATTTTTTAGATCACTGGTGTCCATTCGCGAGGGAGGAAACACATTTTTCATGTATTTCCCTCCCTGTGCTCCCACTGAAGCAAAAACTGTCAGTTTAAGAACTGTTTTGAAAAGCTCTCATAGAGAACTTTCATTTGATACTCATATCGGCTACCTTTCATGAAATTTTTTTTCAGGGGCCACTCCTCTGTACTGTAATCATCGATTCATGGCCTATCTTTTCGAATGCTAGAATGGTTACAAAGCCCTTTTGCTAGGAGCTCTCTCCTGCTTCTTCGACTTGTTTCAATTGTATGTACTCATCTTCATGAAACCTATCACTCCTGAAATTTTCATGCAAATTCTAGCAAAGCTGTAGTGTCTAAGTCGGTAAAAACCGCATATGGCTCCATAGCAATATGTTTCCATAGTAATACAGGGCATATTGCTCCATAGTAATACACGAAAATTATAATCGCTATAACTTCGGTAAATACTATTCGATCTTTATGAAACTTTCAGAAAAGATCAGTCTTATAAATAGGCATCTCTTTGCTAAATTTTATTGAGTTTAAGGGTACCGTTTAGATTTTATTCAAGAAAACACAAAATCGATAAATCATACTATTACTAACAAAGTTGAGTGAATTTCGACTTCTCATGTATTTGTTGTTATTGTACTCATTAAGGCCTACATCCATGATTTTTTTCAGATTTTTCGGATGGAAGGTGTCCAATCGCGAGGGGGGGGTACGCGAAAAGTTCGTACATTTCCCCTTCCCCTGCCCCCCTCGGTACTTATAAGACAATTTTAAGACTTGTTTTGAAAAGATCTCATTGAGACCTTTCCAATGACACCCTACTCAACTACCAATGGTGAAAATTTTTTTTTGAGGGGTCACCCCCTTATATGGGGAGACACCCCTTAAACGCCTTTGAAAAAATTTTCCACCCTTGAACTTTCAAGAGGTCACCACTTTTGACCTTTCTACAAAGTTTCATGGCTGTAGCCTTTATAGATTCGGAGAAAAAGTGCTGTGACATACAGACGGACGGACGGACGGACGGACGGACGGACGGACAGACGGACAGACGGACACAAGTCGTGATTGCAATAGGGTTTTGTATTTTAGTACAAAACCCTAAAAACAATGGATTTTCTTAAAAAAAAATCCATATCTTTGACATGTTTCTTGACTTTATTTGTTGCTGGTGACTGCATTTCTGAGAAGTTGAGTGCAATACCTTTCTGACATGAGCATAGGTCTGTCTATTCAACTTGCTTCAATGTATACTCACGCGTAACTTTCAAACGGAGATAGATAGAAGAGTCCTGTTTTCGGTAAATGATACTTCTTTCTTCCTGTTAGGTCCCATTTAAAGTACAAGAAATTAAATTAACGGTAGAAGACAAGGATGCGAGGGAGATGGCTGTCCTTTACTTTACCGTTAAAACAAAAAAAAATCCGACTTTCACTCCGATTTTTTAGCATAACTAACGGATGCGTGCAAGGATTTGCTGAAAAGCAAAGGGAGTGTCACAAGCTTCGGTGTGAGGCTCAACGGGCGCGGAACCATGACGAGGCATGCAACTGGGCGGCAGCATATAAATCGGCCAAAAAATGCCTTCGCAAATTGATCAACAATAGCAAGGATCGCTGCTAGTAGACAATGTGAACAAGGATCCGTAGGGCCTTGGCTAAAAGCTAGTTATGCGGAAACTTGGCTCCCTACGAAAGCCTTGCATATATGACGTGGAAAAGATGGACGCGATAGTCCGGGGACTCTTTCCCGCCTACCCAGTCCACGTTGACGCTGTCCATGGTGAAACAGCAGTCGAGCGTCCGTTCTTGACACAGCCGGAACTGGAGGAGGCAATCCTTTCATTGAAAGCGAGGAAGGCTCCAGGTCCAGATGATATTTCGACTGAGATGTTGCGGCTTGTCTATCACCATTGTCCTGACTTGCTGCTCAGCATATTCAACGCTTGCCTATGGCGTGGAGTTTTCCCGGTACGATAGAAGGTGGCGAGGCTCGTGCTGATCAGCAAGCGGAAGGGAAATCCCGAATCGCCATCTGCATACCAGCCGTTATGGATGCTAGACACGGCTGGGAAAGTGCTAGAGAAACTCATCAAGGGAAGACTCACTGATGCGATTCACGCTGCTGGGGACCTATCTCATCGGCAGTACGAATTTGGAGAAGGACGTTCTACTATCAATGCGATTTTAGTGGTAGTCAGCGTGGTCCAAATGACAAAGGCATATAGTTGCACCAAGCGACGGATCGTCCTGTTGGTGAGACTCGATGTCAGGGACGCCTTCAACTCCGCTAGATCGCTGGACATTCTGAATACGCTGGAAAACCCTTTTCAAGTTCCAAAATTTGTAATGTGGCTTTTAAGAGACTGCCAAAAGAACCGAAGCCTGCTCTACAGCACAACACAGGGCCAACGAAGGATGGAAATTACATCGGGTGTTGCCCAAGGATCTTTTCTTGGTCCAGATCTGCAGAACGTGTCTTATGACGGGCAACTTGGCCTGAAGATGCCAGATTAGTTGCGCTTGATCGGCTATGCGAATGATGTTGCGGCTCTGGTCACTGGACGCATCGTTGAAGAAGCGCAACTTAGGTTATGTATGCTAATGCGCTGAGTGAGAGATCGGATGACTGCTCGCGGGCTGTGTTTATCACTGGAGAAAGCCGAAGTGGTCATCTTGACAAAAAAGAAAATCCCTAGAGTAAGGATGATCAGTATTGAGACTTGCAAATTGAATCGAAGCCATCGGTAAAGTACCTTGGGCTACTGATCGACTCAAAGATTAGTTTCTCTAAGCAAATCAGGGCAACGGCTGAGAAGGCTGCTTTCGGAAAATCGGCTCTGAGTCGACTTATGGCCAACGTAGGGTGACCCAGCCCATCAAGAAGATGCCTCTTGATGAGTGCTGTAGGTTAAGTGCTACTGTACGGAGTAAATGTATTGGGCGACGCTCTCAATAAGGAGGTTTACCGAATATACCTGGCACAGTTGCAGAGAAGAGGAGCGGTGAGGACTGCATCTTTGTATCCGACAGTCTCTGATTTGGTGGTGAGAGTGATTGCAGGTGAGATACCTGTCGGTCTCCTTGCTAGAGAGCGCCGCTCTATTTATCTGTGTCGAAACGAGGATGCGAGGGAGATGGTTGTCCGCGAGGAGAAACAGCGCTCACTCAACGATTAGCAGCAGTCTTGGGTGAATTGCACGAAAGAAAGGTGGACTGCGCACCTCATCCCAGATGTGAGACTGTGGCTAAATTGAAGGCATGGTGAGATTGACTTCTATCTGACCCAGCTTTTGAGCGGGCATGGGTGTTTACAGTCTTACCTGCACAAGATTGGTAAGCTACGGTCCCCCGATCGTCCGTTTAGCCCAGGAGAGGAAGACAATGCCTGCCGCTCATTTTTCGCGTGCATAAAATGGGATAGGCTAGGAAGGGCCCTCTACAGGGAGACGGGAGAGCTCACCCCAGAAAACATAGTTGCGGTGATGCTCCAAGCAGTTGACAAATAGAACCAGGTGGCGCATTATGTTCGGGCAGTCCTAAAAGAGAAAAGGGACTCACAGCAGACGGGGGTGTTGGGGCTGTGAGATCGCTTGTTTGGCACTTCCTCTTCCCCTCTCCTCTCCCGCTAGAAAAGGGATCCCGAAGCTTGAAGGCGCCTCACGGCGTAACAAAACGAGACCTGATCCGAAGAATGTGTCAACCAGTTCCGGGCTAGGTTCTCAGGTTGACAGGGGAGATGTTTAGTAGATAGTCCAGTCACCTTCCTACAAACATGGGAGTCCCACACTCTGTGCGTAAATGGGCAATCACCTCCCTACCACAAAAAATTATACTTTCCTTGCACAAAAATGAAATTTGCCAAACAAACCTGTAAGATCAAATAGCCCAAAACTTTACTTCAAAACAACACATTAAAATCGTAAGGCAATCCTGATACTGTTTATGAAAATTCGAATGAAATATAATGTTAAATTCAGGTAAAATATAAACTAACCAACATTTTACGCACTCTTTAAATTCAAATAGCTGTATCTAGGTGATTTATTATCTTTCTTTGGATTCTCATAAAAAAAGTGTGTTACTAAAATTTTAAAGGGTTTAAGGATATGAAATTTTATGAAACTTTAATTTCTAAAGTATTGTTCATATAACCTTTCTACTCGTAAAGGGCCTATATTTGCATACTTTTTCGATTTAGAATTCATGAGAAGATACACATTTACTTAATTTTTGCCACATTTAGACTTCTTAATACTCGCAGTAAACATCACCTTCAAAAATTTCATCGCTTGCTCTTTCATATGACTATTACTGCTGTAGATGGAAAATCTCAAGGGTCAACAGCTAAGTTTAATGATTGCAGCTAAAATCGTTTCTGCACAGCCTGATTATCCAACAGCACACATACTGTCAGAAGGTAAGGTTCAAACAAATTAGCTCAAATGCCCCGATTATCATGAATGTTTTGAGATGTTTCGGTCCCATATAAAGTGTTGTTTTTAACGAAAGCTGAATAAACAAAACAAGTGAATTTAATCACTTCGATGCATCATCAGCGTCACTTTTACGCAACGGCCAGCTTTTTAGTTTTGTTAAATTCCTTACAATATGATTTTTATCACCTTGCTGTACCTTAACAAGGCCAAATAAGCAGGACTGATTGTACTAAACTTAACTCTAAATATAATTTTGGTTGAACATGCCTAGAGCGGAGTTATTGTTCAATATTATCAATATGCTGCCGATTGAAAAGTTGTAAAACAGAATTGATACGATAAAAAGTTGCTCGAATGACATTTAACATCCCCTTTAAGCTAAACAACTTAACCATAAGAAACTCTAACAACGTGTGATACCTACACCCTAGATCAAGAGCCATAAGTATTTTAGATGGAGCCCCTGCCAGTAAAGACTCTTGCTGATCGTAAGTAAAATTCTACCTAAACTGTTAAGGTATACTTTCTAGCTGCTTATCGTAAATACGTTTTGTCATACCGTAAACAAGGCTAACAACAGTTCCTTTATTTCGTTCAGAGTCCCATTGCCATGGATAAAAGCCTACGAATAAAACATACTTTCACGTAAAATTGGCATGCATTTACTCTACCCCTTCAGGTTGACCACATGAAAATTAAATATTGATTTTCCTTAAAAGATTCTATTTATACGTAGTCAAATTCCTCTTATTCTGAATATTTGCAGGATGTGTTCACGCTTGGGCAAAAGATGAAAGCGTCAATATTTTCTATGGCGGCAGGTGCATATGAAAAATTTGAAGTATCTCATAAATGAAATGATGACGGTCATCACATTTTTAACATTTCTTCTGTTATTGTTGGCGTTATTGAAAATGAAAAGAGAAGTAGGAAGACCGGAAATAAACATGTTATTTAAACGAAAGAAGGACGTGTTTGTCCCCTTTCACTTGAAATTGGTCTACGATTATTGATGACGGTGGACAGCATGTATCTAGCATATGCATATTCTGTTAAGTGTGGACCGTCATTTATTTTTATTGATGAAGAAGGTTTCAGAAAGTTCTATCGATAATTTTTATTGAAATAATTTAGAGTTGTTTATTGGCATACTCCATTGAACATATTTTTTAGGAGCTTTATCATATTTGAACCGGTCATTGAATTAGCTTTTGCAGAGGAAAATTGAGTGATTAAAGATTATATCCTATCCATAACATAAAAAGTGCTTTAGAAGTGGTAAATGGATGAAAAAAGAATAAATGAAAAAAATGAAAGGTTAAGCTAGAAATATCAAACGAAAACTTTTCCCCGATACGTTTATGATTAAAATAAGTATATTGCAATCCAAGTCCACTGACATTTCTGTTTTCGACTCATTTCATAGTTTTATAATTAATATAAATGTGGACTTTCTACATCCATAATTTTCCGTAGAAACGTTGCTTCAAATATTTGCCTTGTTTAAATGCTTCTTTTTGGACGTTATCTTGTTTTTATCGTCGTATTAATATTGTTGAAAAAAACGTTGAGAGTTTCCGTTTTGCATTGTAATCTAGGTTGTGTGGTACTTAGAGTGCTCCCCGCTTATACTGCACCCTGTTTAAAATTATAATATCAATATAATATTATGAAGTAGAGACAACAAGATTACTTGGGAACATTAAGCAACGAAATTTTAGTTGACCATAGACTTAGTCTCAAAGATGACTGATATCTTGACGCCTTTGGGCTGTATAGGGTTAACTCTCATGAACGATCAAAGCATGTCGACTTAAAAACTACTTTCCAAAAAAAACTTCCAGGAATGGTCTCAAATATGATTTTGTTAAAGTGACTTAACAATAGAAGAGTTCGGTAAGACAATTAGAAGAGGGAAAATTTGATTCTTTCAATCTTAAAAGTTTCAGACGTGTACATAAATACAAATGTAATTTGCCTAGGTTTTATATTTTTGAATTCTATAAGAGACAACAGAAATGATGCTCAGGAGAATTACTAGGGATTTTAATTTTAGCTACCGTAGATATAGATGAGTAAAGTAATTTTTGAAGTTAAGCCTTTTAGATTTAATGAGTGGTTGTATAAAGGAGAGAAGCCCTATGCAGTATCCACGTTTCTTTTGTATGTGTTGTTTCCTCGAGAGTTTACTGTCGAATGTAAGCCCAAAGTCTGTGCTTAACTTTTTTATTGATCACTTGACCTTTTCCCATCAATTTAATGTAAATCTATAACATTTTCCTTCTTTAAAAGTTTTCGAAAAAATGGCTAACGTAACTTAATTAAGTAGCCACTTAAAAACATTTTTCATAAGTAAGTTCAAAGCGTTTACCAGCTAATGTCCAGGTTTTGCTTTTTATCAATTTTCTAGTAATGAAAAGAAGCTGATTTTTGCAAGAATTAATCTAAATTTTTCATTTGTTAAAGTATTTCAAAAGCTATGTCAGTCGATCTAACCATGACTTCGATCTAGCCACAGTTTCAGACCTGGGAGGAGCCATGAAGTCCACAGCTGCCAGTCATTGAATGAGCGTTGTCTCTCCTCGCGGGCAACCATCTCCTTCACGTCTTCACTCTGATGCATTTAAATAAATATATCTTTAAGATTTCATTCAGTCAGTGGTTGTTAGTGTATTGCAACAAAATGGCAGCAAGTTAAAATGGTGTAATAATGGTTTACCCATTAAAATGAGTATGTATTTTTGTAGATGTCGTTAAGGTTTTTCTTGAGTTTATTCATTATTGGTGTCTTTATATTGTAAGCTGAATACAAAACCATTGTGGCATAAGCGTAGCTCTGTCTACTCAACTTGTTGCAAAATGCTTTAAGAAATAAAAGCTAGATTATAAAGTTTAAGTCCTCCAAATAGAAACAAAGCCATATATTAGATTTTGAGGTAATACCCTTTTCAATATTTTGTAAGAACTGAGTTCTATAATAGGATAATTAAAGTAATTATCTTTAAATTTTGATAATTAGTAAAGAATCCTCGACGCCTCCCCCTCCATTCGTTTCGCTTTGCACTTTGTCATTTACAAAGCTCGAACATTTCAGCTGGTAATCTGACTCTGCGGTATCGGGATCACTATATTGTAGGAACTCAGTTCTATAATGAGAAAAACTGATTGAAATTGATTATTTACATTTTTGCATGGCAACCTACTAGACCTGGAGCTCGTGACAAGTTGAAGCCTACGATTTCTTCGATTTTGAGGGATGGAAATTTACCCTTAGGGATTATAATTTGCTTTCAAGCTACAAAGATAAAAGTATTTCTGACCATTGCTTTCGTAATGAAATACTGCAAAGACAAATTAAAGACATACATATTAATCAATTGCATGCGATTCGCATTAGTTCAAAAGACGAAATTTGACATGGAATTTCTACAAAAAGTTTCCAAATTTTGTAATTTTTGTTCAATTTTACAAAGATTATAAAAATTCTTGAAATTTCCCGGAAGATTTTGATTCTTGGGCCAAAGAGGCGTGTTTATTTCACATGAATATGCAATTTGAAAACAAGGAAAAATAAAATTTGTTGTACTAATTCACGTGACATTTTGGGCCTTTTGTGTTAATACATTTTCTTCTTCTTCGTTGCACTACAACCTCTCTTAGGCCTTTGCTTCCTGCAAATAGCAATCCCAACTTTCTCAGTCTATTTATCGCATCGTCCAATTTTGAAATCTTCATTGACCGAGTCAGACAAACGTTTCCTTAGTTTCTCCACTGGTCTCCAGCCTTCAGGTCTCCCAACGAATACCTTTTTAGGTATCCGTTGTTCGTCCATGCGATTCATATGGCCAGCTCAGTGCAGTTTCCAGAATCTTTCAATCATTGAGACCTCCAGCTCGTAAAAAATGTCATACAACTCATGGTTGTGTCGAATTCGCCATTGGTCCTCTCTAGCTTCGCTCCAATTACCCGTTCAGTTGTGATACGCAATGGTTGAAAATCAAAATGTATCGCAGCTTGGCAGATGAACACATGTCCTAAGCATAGTACTGAGCGTATCACCTTCTCAAGTGCCAATACATATGATCAAGAAAATGGGGTACTCTAAATATCTTTAAGTGATGTCCCATATGATATTAAAGCGCTGTCAGCACAAAAAGTAATAATCCCTTAAAATGGCATGCTGTAAGAAATTGGACCTTTCACGGTTTGTCGGTCTATTCAACAAAAAGTTAATTAAAACCATTTTCCGTCAAATCGAATCAAGCATTTAAAAGTCTTTCAGTTGAATCTCCGCTACAGCGACTAAAATTCATGACACTCTCGTATATGAAAAAAGCAAATTTTATTTCCTTGTGCGTATACTACAATACATGCAACGCTTGCATTTTAATGCGAGTCAAATGTAGTAACGTCTCCAATACTGCAGGATTGCATTTAGCACCCTAGTTGGAGTATAACAATAAAATAGCAGTAAAATATAAAACAACAGATGTATCTGCTTGTCTAATTTTCTGTGATGAAGAGTATAAATGTGAGTGCATGGGATTTCGTTACAGCGTATAAAAGCAACTTGGACGACAGGAAAAATTTACGAAGCGGAACTGGAGCATTTCCGCTCAACAAATGCTACGCTAAAATTTTGGTACAGAGGTTGAAATGACCAGAGTAGGATGATTACGTATGTACGTTCATATACATAACATACATACACATGAGAGGGATTTTTAAACGTTTATAATTTTCGGTTTAAAATGTGAAAAATACAAATTGCGTATGGAATCAAAAAGCAAGTTGCCATGCACTGCATGAATATGCAGTTACACATTTGAATATTACCTACATGTGCCGTTTCCTCGCAGTCAGCATAAAACAAGGTCGACGCCAATGGATGTCAAGATCTACAGGTGAATTTGAGTATTTTCAGTTTTACTTTGGCAGCTATTAAAAAATTTAAAAAAAACTGGTCGTTATTTTTGCTTACCATTGGAAGTGGCATATTTCAAAATATTTGACAAAACCTGGATACTTGTTGAAATTCTTAATACTTATCCGGGTCTAGAATGATTTCGAAATTGACTGGAGATAGCATCATAAAACAAATTGTTTAGGCAGATCTACGCTCATGTCAGAAATGTTTTGTACCCAACTTCTCCGAAATGCAGTCACCAGAAACAAATAAAGTCAAGAAACTTGTTAAGGAGATGTACACGTTTATAATAAAATCCATTGTTTCTCTATTTTCAACGCGCTCCTCGTAGCAAAAAATGTCAGTATAGGAACTGTTTTGAAAACTCTCATCAAGACCTTTCATTTAATACCCACATCGGCTACCTTTGATGTAAGTTTTTTTCGGGGGCCGCTCCCCTGTGTTGGGAGGCCACTCCCCTGTATTGGGAGTTCCCCTTAAACAGCTCGTTATTGCCACTTACATTATATTATTTACATTGTCTGCTGGTCCCCAGCAGCAAGTGCAAATGACATTCCGGGCTTGACGAAGTTGGTAAGCATCACACTGTGGTGTATTTGACTTTGTATTGGAGTAAAGTTTATTTCTGCATATTGATACTCGTGGCATCCTCGATATGATGCTGGATGACCAAAGACACCGCAGTTCACACAATAAAATTTTTCTTTGGGCTCTGCCTGAGCCAATTTGCACTCGCGGAGAGCAAAGACATTTTTACACTTTGCACATCTATATTTCATGGCACGATTGGCAGCCGATTGGCCAAATCTTTGGCACTTATATCACTGGTCGACCTCACTTTTTGGAGGCGTTCCCACTTCACAACTCGGAAGTTTAATCACCTTATTTTTTGTAGGACAGTTGAACTGCTTTTGCTGGAAATCTGGACTAAGTAATAAGGCAAGTTTATACGCTCGACAAACGATCTCCTAGTTGCAAGGTCTTTAACTGTAATAAATTCTTCTCTTGTGCAACTTTTTGAAGCACATGAAGGAGATCGATTGTGTTCTCTCCCAATTCAGACCCTTCAATAAAAAGGTCTGGTTTTTTCACTTTTAAGGGTGTATGTGAAGTGCGGAACATCTCTACAATTCAACGGACTTTTTGCTACCTGAAAGTCAACCAATGATTTAGTTTTAATTGTCAGCTTATCGGCATTCACTTTCTTGATCTCAAAATCCTTTAATTTATTTTTGGCTGCCAAAAGCTGAACCATATCTTTGCCTGTTTGCCCAAATACGTTAATTGTTGGGACTTTTTCTTTCTTTTGATTAACCTTGACAGACGGACCAGCAGACAAAACTTATGGTTTTTTCTCCCTATATTTAATTTTTAAAAATTCGATAAATCCATTATCAGGCTTAGTAATACAATATTCAGAATTTTTTTACGTTCATCCTTTTCAATGCTTATGGAATCGCCTAGCCCAGCTGGTGCTGCATAATAGTTTGTGCTGACGACGTGAACTGCATGTTTCATGTAGTTGTAGTTGCTTGCTTATGTCATTATTGTATGTGAATGAAAGGACATGGGATTGAAGTTAATTGTATGGTTTACAAAACTAAATTGAATTGATTCTGAAATGCTGGCAATTTTGTCAGCGTGTCCAAATCATTACTTCCTGAGCTCCATTAAGGAAAGGAATATGTTTAAAAGTACATACTTTAAATGAGAACTTGTCCTGAAGCAGCTTAAATATTAGCCGATCTAACCAAATCGTATTGAAGGCTTTCTCCTTATCAATGGGACACGTTCAATCATATTCCTTATTGCTTAATTACTTTCATTATCGCAAGTATAATCAAATGCGTAGCACGGAATTCAAAGTGGCAGTTTGGTATCAACTCATATTTCAATTCGGGTATTTAATGCTTGCTCTAGTAGTACTGCAAACACGTTATTGATGCAAGATAGTAAGCTAACTGAAGAGTAGGTTTTTGGGCTCAAAGATTGATTTCCTTTCTTCAAGATTGAAAATACCTTAGGTTTTTTCCATTTATTTTGGAAATATGAATCGTTCAACATGTCGTTAAGCAATATACAATAATTTGTAATAGCAACCTCAGGCAAATGTTGTGCTATATTGAGAATACCGTGAATATCACATAATTTTTTGCTGTTTATTCAGCCAAATATAAGATACCAGTCTTCAAAGCTGATAAAATAATCAAGATAATTTCATCTCGGTATGAGGTTGGAATTCAATGTTTCCTTGATTGAAAGAATGGATACCTCGTTAAGACTCGATTTGAAATCAAACACTATTTCTTCAACAACTTTCAAAAGCATTTGGCTCCCTCTATCAAAATTTTGTGGATGGACCAAATATTCTACAGAAACCCCCGACAATTAGCTACCTCCCATCATATCAGATAAATTGCCGAAAATAAGCAGCGAGCTATGGGTGGAAGTTCAAGCAATTAAGGCCATGGCCGAACAAATTATTGAACATCAAACCTGTCGCAAAAGAAATGGTTGGTTAGATGACAAATGCCAGGATGCAAGGAAGAAGAATCAAGTGTATAAACCATATTTAGGTGGAAAAACTAAGTAAAGGGAGAATATTATGAAAGTCTCAAACAAGCAGCGAATAAGGTAAATAGAATGAAAAAAAGAAAACACTATGACGACCAATGGGGAAACATCGATACAAGTTTAGCAAGCAACAACACAATACAAGCATACAAAGTAGTGAAAAGCTTGAAACGGGGTTTTAAGCCCAAAACCAGGCTCTACTCTGATGACTCAGGCAACATCATTACCGATGCAAACAGGATTGAAAAAAGATGGGCATCAAATTTCAAGAACCTCTTGATTCTCTACTCAGCTGCAGAACATTGGAGTCTATAGATATTTCCGGAGAGCTTCCATGAGCTCCACCAAACCTCGATAAAGTGTACTCCATCATCAAAGCCCAAAAGAATAATAAAGTGCCGGGCATCGATGAGATTCCAGTGGAGCTCATCAAATACGCCTCCTGCGATGTTCAAAAAGTCACCCATAATGTCATTCAGCATATTTGGCAACAAGAATATCTGCCCAACGAGTGGAACCGATCAATAATATTCCCTATCCTATCGCACTATGACAAGCTATTGTGCGAAAACTATAGAGGCGTATCACTACTTTGCACGGCGTACAAAATATTTTCGACGATCTTAGAAAATAAAATTAGATCATATGACAAAAGTATTATTAGAGAGTATCTAGGGGGCTTCAAAACGGGTAGATCAACAATGAACCAATTGTTTACAGTCAAGCACGTACTTGAATAATGCTTGGAGTTCAACACAGACGTACATGAAATTTTCGTTGACTTTAAGCAAGCATACGAAAGGGTTAATCGTAACCTACTGTACCAAATAATGCTTTGCTTTAGTATCCCAGCCAAATCAATCTATCTTACCCAAATGGCATTGACGTCGGCAACCTTCTACATCCAAATCTGTAACCAACTTACCGCCAACTTTGATACAAATATACGAATAACGCAGGGAGATGAGCTGTCCCCATTGCAATTCATTTTGACTCTAGAATATGTCAACAGAATAAAAACCTTTGTGTAAAAGTACTTAACTATACACGTCAAACCAAGTCCTATGCGGATGACACCAAAATTTGGTCACAGTCGTCAACAACTACCAAAAAACTTTTTTCGATACTCGGAAGTGAATTAAAACTAGTAGGGTTACAAATTAATAAGAATAAAACTAAAATCATGAGGCAGTCGAGGAAAACACCTATAAAATAATGAGAACCGGTAATGAAAGAAAATAAATACGCCGAAGAATACAGCTTGCAAATAAAATCATTTATTCACTTTTGACGATATTGAAGACCAGTTGACACATGAACCCTAATCCAAGTATCCGCAAATAAAGGGTGATTCATAACAAGTGTACACATGTGAATGGGCCTTAACTCTTATTTATTACCAATTTCAGGTCCATGTATTAACAGATTATGACAGTTTGGTATTTTACAATTCTAACCATGGCATCATACACATCAGCCAAATGTTTTATTATTGTTAAAACTTTTTACAAAAGTAATGAATCGCCAGTTTGGAAGTTTGGAAATCGAATAATTTCACGAAATGGACCCATAAATTGGCCGGCGAGATCGTGTGATTTGACTCCTTGTGACTTCTTTTTTTGAGGATTTCTGAAAAATTGTGTTTATACTGATGCTCCCTAGACTATTGAAGCATTAAAAAACAATATTCGAGCCAACAGACGCCTTATAACGCCGCAAATGTGCGAAAATGTCATCGAAAATTTGATAGTCTGTAAAGCAGCACAAGGTGCACATATGCCCAAAATAATGTTTTATATTTAATTGTGAGTGATCATGATAAATAAACATTACAGCTCAATCTTCACAAAAACTAGGTCTTTTTACCACGAAAATGTGTACACTTGTTATAAATCACCCTTTATATTGAACACCTTTGAGCAACGGGTCCTGAGATGGATTATTGGAGCGAAGCTAGACGAGGACCAATGACCAATCCGATCAAATATGAGTTGTATGAAATTTTTGCTAAGCCGGAAGTCTCATCGATTCTAAGACTGCGGTAGCTTCAATTGGCTGACCATGTGAATTGTATGGATGAACAACGGATACCCCAAAAGGTATTTGTTGGGAGAACTGAGAGGTAGGGATCAGTGGGAAAACGTTGAAAAACAACGTTAAGTTTCAAATCTTATATGTTGATTCTTCCCAATGATGATAAATTTTAACCAGCAGCTCATTTCTAAAAATCGAAAAAAAATTGCAAATTTTAAATAAAATAATAGCTTGTTGGTTATTTACAGTATTGTCAGCTGGTCTTCGAATGGCAAACACAAATGATACTCCAGGCTTGACGGAGCTAGAAGATTTCACACTATGTTGTACTAGCGTTTATTTTGAAATAAATTTACTTTTGTATCTTTATATCGTGAGCATCCTTGATTTGCTGCAGAATTATTGAATACGCTGTGGTCCATGCAGGGCAATTTATATTTTGGCTCCATTTGAGTCAATTCACACTCACTGGAAGCATGAACATCTTTGCATTTAACACACACCAGTACATGGTACAATTGCCATCCAAATGGTGATATCGTTGAAATCAGTATCACTGATGAACTTTCCTTTCCTGAAGGCGTTCATATCTCACCCCTCTTTATTGTAAATTTGTACTATCTAAAGCGGGAAATTTTTCTTTGCTATAGCAGGTCTCCTTACTGCAAAGTTCTTAACTGAATTGGATTCGATTTTTGATGCATTTTCTTTGAGCTTTTGAACGAGATTAACCATATCCTCTCCATGGTCCAGACCCTTGACCAGAAAGTTTGCTTCATATAACTTTTTGAGGTATACGTGACGTGTAGAATCTCCCCAGAATTTGGAGTATCCTTGACTGACTTGAAGCCAACTAATGATTTCTTTGATCGTGAATTTGTCTGCATTTACTCTTGTAATTTCAAAATTGCTTTATTTATGTTCAGTTGCCAATAGCCAAACCATATCTATTCCGCTTCGTCCGAATAAATTTACTGGCGAAAAGTTTTCTGCCTTGCTGAGGACTTTTTCTGAAGAAATATCGGCACCGCGAGCTGTTTATTCGTCATTGTTTTTCAAATATTGAATTAAGTTTACGTTACTGTCCTTATTAGATTTACTTTTGCGCTTTTCTTCAAACTCTGTATCTTTTGCAAGTCGGTCCAGTGCTACAAAATAGTTTTGACTCTCATGAGTGCCACCAGCACTTAAAATCTCTTACGGAGTTGTTTGCTTCATTCTGGGTTTCTGCTGTTTTTGCTGCTGCCGTTTTTGAATCTTGAATCCCTTTTTGGATGGGCTCATTAAGAGACCTATCTCTAGCTTCAGTTTGCTGTTTTTTTTGGGTAGTTTACTCATTACATCATGATTGGCGATTATTTGCAAGTGTTCTTAATCATGTTTTCTTTCATGATTATTGTTACCAGCTTACTATTTGGCATATCCTCAGGTTTCCCCAATAGTGGGAAACCGTCGGGCTCCTCTGTATTATCGGTTTCAAAGTTGTCTTGAGATACTTCGCTATTTCATGTATTGAAGTAAAATTATTGTATGATAATTGATGTAAATATTTTGAATCAGCTGGTGTGATGATATAATAAGCATCTACCAATAAACATTAACTTCCGACAGACGTTTTAGAAAATTATGTAAGTTTTGAAAAGAGGTCACAGGAGCGATTAAAAATACGTCTGCATGCAATGAATGTAAAACGAAGTTGATCAGATGTCATTCTTACAAACCAGTTTCTTCTTTGCTGGCAGAAATCAACAACTTGACGCAATTCTATAATAAAACCCACAGGTATCAAATCATACTTATTCTCTCTTTGGCACAAAATCATTCAAAGATAAATATGTTGACCCAAATTTATAGCACAAAGTTTTAAGAACATAGTTGGAGTAAGTGGTCTTAAAGTTGCGAGCACCTACTCAATATTTAGGTGTAATTTGTTGATCGTTTTTAAATATTTTTAAATGTCATCTTTCGATGTCACCATGATGAAAACTCTAACTTTGTATGACGTTTTGACAGTGACAATTCATTAAAAAATGTAAGCATAGTCCTACTTAAAGACCGTTTATAAATAAGCAGATTTTTGACATAACGACTAATGGGCCCAAGATGATTTTTATGCCATTGCGTTCATTTTTCAGCATAATATCAACTTGTTTTAAGAGAAGACCCCTTCAGATTCTTTGAAATATTTTTTGATACCAAGAAAAACAGAGACCATTACTTTTGATCCGCTTACTATTTTGATGATGAAATCTATTGTTGCATTCTAAAATTTCTAGTACGACAAAAGTACGACAAGCTTTTAAAACGAAGGCAAAGAATATTCTCGAAGACTATACTGCACACAGTATTTTATAAAATAATTTTTTTTCACAAATTTTAAGATGTAATAATATATTTAAGGAGTAATGATACAAATACCAACAAAAAATAATCGTAGCATATATTTTAGCATTGACGATTTGTTTATTCGACATAAAGAATTTTATAATATTCTGCGGGAAGTTGAGTTCATCTTTCAGTTGCTTATAATATTTTTTGTTAACCCATTGCTATTATGTTCGACATTTTGATGAACAATTTTTTATATTTTACTAAAACAATCATTCACTTATATAAAATATTGTAACTAATTTTTGAAGAGTACACATATGGCAAACAGTATGTTCTCTTACGAATAATTTTACACATTTGCGAACAACATTCATCTACAATATTTATATTCTCGATTCGATGAAAACAACCTACTTCCAGTCTTGAATTTGTTCCCAGATTCTGGCTTTGAAAAAATTTTAATGGTATAGTTGCACATGCAGCTATTTGTTCACAAGGTACTACAATCAAAACCATTACTTTAGCCATAGCAAATTGGATTTTAATTATAAAGAACAAGCTGCTAATTACAAAAATTCTACACGTGCAATTAAAAACCTTGCAAAAATTTCACCACATGATATCTCAAGACTTCATACTCTGCCATGCGTATAAAATAAGATCTACTGTTGTATAACATTTACAACAGATTATTAACCATGAAAACTCAGAATCATTGTGAGATAAGTTGCAAACGTATTGTCAATGATGAATGGTGGAGTTAATGAGCTTGGTATTGATTACTGAAAGTACACTGTATCGCATAAAGGTCCTTTTCGATCAGGGCAGCAAACAAACTGCATTTTTAATGCAAAAATAATTTGATTTGCTACAAAATAACTAATCAGTTAACCAAATTCCAACTGAGTTTTTCACTCAAAAGGGATCCATATGAAAATTTCTGTCCAATAAATATACATATTTTGATGAATTTTTGCCTTTGTGCATGACCATAATCATTAGCTGTGCTCCTAGAACAAAATTATCGATATTTTATTTTAATCATGTATTAATGAAAGCAATGAAATACTTTGTGCAAAAAAAATTTCGACCAAGGAGGACCATCAAGAAAGTGGCTAACATAACCATTACAATGAGTTTCCTTGCTTTGTGAACCTTCCCTGCATTAACGCTTAGCAAATACAAAGCATCGGTAAAATATTGACTTGAACTAGGATCTGTTACTGCAACTCCAAATTCAAAACACATGTACAAAGGATGCCAAATCTTTTGAACGAACAGAAGCTACTAAAGTTTGTAAAAAACAAGTTGGGTAAACAGACCTACGCTCATGTCAGAAGGGTTTTGTATTCAATTTTCAAAATGCAGTCACCAGATTGAATAAAGTCAAGAAGCATGTCAATGACGATTTTATTGGAGAAAATATGAAATTCGAGGATCATACTATTATTAACAAAGTTGAACGAATTTAGACTTCTGAGGTTTTTGTTATTGTTATACTCATAAATATCTCCCTTGATAATTATTTTAGATGTCCATTTGTGAGGGAGGAAACAACACTTTCATGTATTTACCCCCTGTGCCCCCCACTGAAGCAAAAACTGACAGTTTAAGAACTTGTTTTGAAAAGCTCCCATGAAAACTTTCATTTCATATTCATATCGGCTACGTTTGATGAAATTTTTTTCAGGGGCCACTCTCCTGTACTGTTATCATCCTAGAGTTGTTACAAAGCCCTTTTGCTAGGAGCTTTCTCCCGCCTCCTTGACTTGTTTCACATATGAGTATTAATTGTGGGTACTCATCTTCAGTCATTTATTAAATTGAATCAAGTGTTCAAAGCATGTACCTTAAACGTTGAAGTTGGGAAAAAATAGCTCAAAATTATTCAATCTTCGCATTTAAAACAGCCACTATTTTGTTTTGCGATTACTGATACCACTAGCTGAACCGATTCTCAAAGATATTTATGACACCTATCATTCCTGAAATTTTCATGCAAATCTTAGCAAAACTGTAGTGTCTGAGTGCATGTTGTTCCATAGCCATATGTTGCCATAGTAATACATGCAGCGCATATTGTTCATAGTAATACAGGAAAATTCAAACAGCTATCACTTCGGTAATTATGATTCAATCTTTATGAAACTTACAGGGTAAATCAGTCTTATTAATAGTCATCAGTGTAATGAATTTCATAAAATGTAAGGGCACCGTTAAGATTTTATTCAAGAAAACATAAAATCGATAAATCATACTATTACTAACAAAGTTGAGTGAATTTGCGACTTCTCACGTATTTGTTGTTGTTGTACTCATCAAGGCCTAAATTCTTGATTTTTTCAGATTTTTCGGATCACAGGTGTCCAATCGCGAGGGGGGGGGAGGGGGACACAATTTTTTCGTGTATTTCCCCTCCCTGTGCGCCCTTCGAAGCAAACTTTGCCAAACGAAGACCTGTTTTGAAAAGTTCTCATCAAAACCTTTCATTTGATATCCATATCGGCTACCTTCAATGATATTTTTTTTTGGGGGTCACTCTCCTATATGGGGAAACCCCCCTTGAATACCTTATAAAATTTTTTTGTAGTTGAACTTTGAAGAGAGCACCACTTTACACCTACGTACAAAATTTGATGCTTCTAGCTTAAGTAGTTTCCGAGAAAAACTGCTGTGACACACGGACGGACAGACAGATAGACGGACAGACGGACAGACAGGACGCGATTTTAGAAATAAAAATAATTTTACAAAACCCTAAAAATTGAATTCGTTTGAAATTGTGGTCTGGAAAGTAAATTTCTGCCTAGCGGAAACAAGTATTGATGAGCTCGTATACAGAAAGTGAAAAAAACAGCCAAACAATTTTGAACTGGTTTTTGACTTTCGTTGCCAACACAATTTCATAAAAGACGGGATACGTAAAATAAAAAAAAAAGCATTTTCCGGGATTTCCATTTATTCCGATTGCATTCACTTCTGCTTTTAGCTTCAAAAATTCAACTCTATTCCACCATTTCGCCCGTCAAAGCAATTTAATTAGAGCGCAAGTATTTAGGGAACCCATCGTGTATTGAACGTGAAAAGGTGGACATACATTTCATTTATTCTTTCACATAGTCCTTATTGTACGTAAATATAGCACTGTTTTTGATTGATTGCTTTAAATATTTTAGTCCTCCATACAAAATGCAATTGCAGGTATTCTAACAAAATTAAATACTAAAGAACTAACTAGAGTTAATTTCAACTTACTTGAAATGAATGTAAATTTCAATTAAACATATTCAGATATGGGAATATTTTTTTTTGTGGCTGTGGTTTAGCTCTTGAGCTAATATTAAAAGATTGTCTGCATAACTGAAGGGTGAGCGAACTAAAGGGTTTTTTAATAAGAGGTGTTATTTTGAATAGCCCGCTATTTCGGTAGATGTCATTTTTGAACCTGTTATTTTTTGACATTTGACAAGTAGAAATAACGCCATTACTAATAATGGAACAATACACGCTTCAACAATGCATTGAAATTATTAAAATTCACTATAAAAATCGTGAAAATTTGGCAGAGACGGTTCGTAAAACTCGAACATTTTTGGGTCGTCGTGAAGCACCTTCTCGGACTTCAATACAGAAATTGGTAGAAAAACTCGAGCTGTTGGGACAACTTAGTGATGTAAAGTATAAAATCCGTGCACGTCACTCAAAAACAGCCGAGAATATTGCTGCTGTAGCCGAAAGTGTTGAAAAAAACCCAGGTTTGTCCATTCCTCGACGTTCTTTGGAATTAGGCATTCCACTAACGTCATTACACCGTATTTTGCATAAAGGTTTGGGTCTTAAGGCTTATCAAGTTCAGTTCACACAAGAATTTAAGGCGGTCGATCATCAACAACGTCGTGTCTTTGCTGGTAGGGTCCTTGGAATACATGAAAATGATCCGGAATTCCATCGAAAAATCATCTTGAGTGATGAAGTCCGTTTCCACCTCGGTAGCTTCGTCAACAAGCAAAATTGTCCGATCTGGGGATCGAAAATCCCAAGAATTATTGTTGGAAAGCCTCTCTATACTCAACGTGTGACTTTTTGGTACGGTTTATGGTCCGGCGGAGTCATTGGATGATTGCGCTATCGAGATCTGGACAGTGTTTACTTTCAACAAGACGGCGCTATGTGCCGCACAAGCAACGAAACCTTTGATCTGTGGCGGCATTTCTGTACATTTTTATATTTCACACTTTGCATTTTGCAATTTGACACCTGGCAATGTATAGTTTCAGTTTGCTATGACGAGTGAAATTTTATGTAAATGCATGAATTTTTTGTTGAGATTAACAGTTCAGATTTGATGTTCATACAGTAACGATTTAGTATTTAATTGATATTACTTCTATTAACTGTTAGCTCATTATTAACATAATGATTCATTCATTTCGTCATTATACCTAAAATTAAAATTTTCTAGATTTAGTTTCGTTTATTATGTTTTTGATTGCTCTGAGTTGTTGAACATATGCATCTAAGTTAGATTTACTAAATAATTTTCATGGAAGTATTTACCACCTAAAAATTAAGGAGCAACGCCATTATACAAGAGCGTTTTGTGGAAGTTAAATTATTGCTTCATTAATTTAAACACTTCAGATCTTTTACGGGAAAAGTTTCCGGACTGTGCTATCTATCGAAGAGGTGATCACAATTGGCCACCGAGATCTTGTGATTTAACACCTTGCGACTTCTTCCTTTGGGGCCACGTGAAAGAGAAGGTCTACGCCAACAGCCCAGCGTCGATTCAAGACCTCAAAGATGGAATTCGTAAGGCTATCGAGGACATAGGGCAGCCACTTTGCGATGTGGTAATGGAAAATTTCATGAAAAGGATATGGTCTTGCAAGCGTGGTTGTGGTGGTCATTTGCCTGATGTTTTTCACGTATGCCGTTAATATACGTTTTTCTTTCTAATGAAATAAACATTCGAACATTTATATTAAACAAGTTGAGTAAGCAGGAAAGTGCTCCTACCAGAAGGTCTTTGTAAACATCCTAGAGTTAGAAACAAGTTTTCTAATAGCGTGAATCGATAACTTGAATTATTCATCAAATACTTGGATATGAAATCGTTCGAATTTATATTGAAGATGCACAGTTTCTTTCATAAGCACAGTGCAGCCGCCATTTTGATCTAGCTTAAATGATTATTCTGAATGTTCGGCCAATTGAACATACTCAAGTTAAACACTATTTCTTATATGTTCATGAAAATTGAAAGAAAATAAAAGTGCCTAGGTCAATTTGAAATATGTCTAAAGACGCGTTATTCTCGTTGTAATTCCATACAATTGAAATCGCTATAACTCACTTGATTATGATTCGATCTCAATTAAATATTGTGAACATACATATCTTATATCAATCGATACAATTGCAAAATTTCAATAAGTTTAAGGGTACCGTTTTGATTTTGTGGGCGAAAATGTGAAATCTACATATCATACTCTTATTAACAAAGTTTAGTGAATTTCGATTTCTGAGGTATTTGTTGCCCTTGTACTCATGAGGGTCCACATCCGTGACGATTTTCAGATTTTTCGGCTAAAAGGTGTCCAATCGCGAGGGGGGGACACAAATTTTGGCTACATTTTGCCTTCCCCTGAACACCTTAATTCATAAAATATTATTTTTATTTCAGATTCTAAAAGTTCTAGTCAAGACGCCACTCGACTACCTTTGGTTAAAAAAAATGTTTAAGGGTTCATTCGTTATTAGGGGGGATCCCCCTTAAACATTTTTTAAATTTTCGGTAGGATCTTAAATTTTTAGAGGCTACCACTTCTGACCTATTCACAAAGTTTGACCATTCTAGCTTCTATAGTTTCTGAGGAAACTAGCTGTGATGCACGGACAGACGGACAGACGGACAGACAGGTCGCAAAACTAGTAGGTCTTTGTAAAAATTTACAAAGACTTAAAAATGGCATTTGTCCTTTAATATCAAATTAACACCTCTTATTGGTTGGCTGTGGAAAAAAACAATCAGACAAAAAGGTTACACCACCCTAGCATTTTTAGGGTTTTTTACTTAAATACAAAACCCTATTGCAATCACAATCTGTGTTCGTCTGTCTGTCCGTCCGTCTGTATGTCACAGCATTTTTCTCCGAAACTATAGAGGCTAAAAACATAAAACTTTGTGAAAAGGTCGGAAGTGGTGACTTCTTGAAAGTTCAAGGGTGAAAAATTTTTCAAAGGTGTTTAAGGGGCGTCTCCCCATATAGGGAGGTGACCCCTCAAAAAAAAATTTTCACCATTGGTAGTCGAATAGGGTGTCATTGAAAAGGTCTCAATGAGATCTTTTCAAAACAGGTCTTAAAATTGCCTTATCGGTACCGAGGGGGGCAGGGGAAGGGGAAATGTACGAACTTTTCGCGTACCCCCCCCCTCGCGATTGGAAACCTTCCATCCGGAAAATCTGAAAAAAATCATGAATGTAGGTCTTTATGAGAACAACAACAACAAATACATAAGAAGTCGAAATTCACTCAACTTTGTTAGTAATAGTATGATTTATCGATATATATATAGAGAGGTGACCCCTAAAAAAAATATTTCACCATTGGTAGTCAAATAGGGTGTCAATGGGCAGGTCTTAATGAGATCTTTTCAATCAATTCTTAAAATTGCCTTATCGGTACCGATGAGGCAGAGGAAGGGGAAATGTAGGAACTTTTCGCGTACCCCCCTCGCAATTGGACACCTTTCATTCGAAAAATCTGAAAAAAACCATGAATGTAGGTCTTTATGAGAACAACAACAACAAATACATAAGAAGTCGAAATTCACTCAACTTTGTTAGTAATAGTATGATTTATCGATTTTATGTTTTGTGCCTTTAATTCACACTATTAACGAGATTAATTTTTTCTGAAATTTTTATAAAGATCAAATGATATTTAACGAAGTTAAAGTGATTTGAATTTTCCTGTATTACTATGGATCAATATGCGCTGTATTATTTTGGAAACATATGGCTATGGAACCATATGCGCTTTTTAACCGAGTTAGACACTACAGCTTTGCTAGGATTTGCATGAAAATTTCAGGAATGATAGATATCATGAATAGCTTTGAGAATTGGTTGTTGGTGTTATCAGTAATCGTCAAACAAAATATGAGCTGTTTTAAATCACCAAGTTCAATGTTTAAGGTCCATTCTTTGAACACTTGATTCAATTTAATGTATGAATGAAGATAAGTACCTTAAATGAATATTCATAGGTGAAACAAGTTGAAGAGGTAAGAGAGAGCTCCTAGCAAAAGTGCTTTGTAACCATTCTATAATTCGAAAAGATGTGCCATGAATCGATGAGGGGACTGGCCCCTGAAAAAAAAAAATTTCATCAAAGGTAGTCGATATAAGTTTCAAATGAATGCTTTTTATGAGAGCTTTTCAAAACCGTTCTTAAACTGACAGTTTTTGCTTCAGTGGAGGAACAGGAGGGAAATACATGAAAAATGTGTTTCCTCCCTCGCGAATGGACACCTGTGATCTAAAAAATCTGAAAAAATTATCAAGGGAGATATTTATGGGTATAACAATAGCAAACAATCTCAGAAGTCTAAATTCGTTCAATTTTGTTAATAATAGTATGATCCTCAGATCTCACATTTTCTCCAATAAAATCGTCTTTGACATATTTCTTGATTTTATTCGTTGCTGGTCACTGCATTTTGTAAGTTGAGCACAAAACCCTTCTGACATGAGCGTGGGTCTGTCTACTCAACTTGATTTATTTAAAATGGAAGAAAAAGAAGTCGTATTGCATAAATACAAGAGTTGATTCATTATACATTTAAGCATTTGATAAGATAATAATACTGTGAAATTTCGAACAATATTGAAACCATATCCACTCCGTTGAGGCTCGTGGCACCGCAGTATAACGAGTGTAAGTATCCATATGGAATGGTGTTAAAAACTACTTATTTAAAACACTTTCAGCCAAAAATACGTAGTAGATTTAAAAGATGTGTTAACCTGTCGTATTGGTGTGAATTTGATCGCAAATATTGCATATGGATGTTAATGGGTTAAATCCAAATGAAAAAAAAAACAAGTTGGGTGGACAGACCTACGCTCATGTCAGAAGGGTTTTGTACTCAGCTTACAAAATGCAGTAACCAGTATCGAATAAAATCAAGAAACATGTCAAAGACGATTTTATTGGAGAAAATTTGAAAATATTTTTTTTAGATTTTTTATATCACAGGTGTCCATTCGCGAGGGAGGAAACACATTTTTCATGTATTTCCCCCTGTACCTCCACTGAAAAAACTATCAGTTTAAGAACTGTTTTGAAAAGCTCTCATAAAGAACTTCATTTGATATTCATATCGGCTACCTTTGACGAAATTTTATTTCAGGGGCTACTCCCCCGTACTGTAATCATCGATTCATGGCATATTTTTTTGAATCCTAGACTGGTTACAAAGCCCTTTTGCTTGGAGCTCTCTCCTGCCTCCTCGACTTGTTTCACCTATGAGTATTCATTCTAGGTACTCATCTTCAGTCATTCATTAAATTAAATCAAGTGTTCAAAGCATGCGCCTTAAACGTTGTAGTTGGGGAAAAATAACTCAAAATTATTTAATTTTCGCATTTAAAACAGCTCCTATGTTGTTTTACGTTTACTGATACCACTAACTGAACCGATTCTCAAAAATATTCATGATACCTATCATTCCTGAAATTTTCATGCAAATCCTAACAAAGCTGTTAGGTTTAAGTCGGTAAAAAGCGCATATCGTTCCATAGCCATATGTTTCCATAGTAATACAGCGCATATTGTTCCATAGTAATACAGGAAAATTTAAATCGCTATAACTTCGTTAAATACAATTCGATCTTTATAAAGCTTTCAGTACAGATTAACCTTATGAATGGTCATCTGTGTGCTGAATATTATTGAATTTAAGGGTACCGTTAAGATTTAATTCAAGAAAACATAAAATCGATAAATCATACTATTACTAACAAAGTTGAGTGAATTTCGACTTCCTATGTATTTGTTGTTGTTGTACTCATAAAGGCCTACATTCATGGTTTTTTTCAGATTTTTTGGATGAAAGGTGTCCAATCCCAATATGGTCATGAAAATGGAACACTCTAACTATCTCTAAGCGAAGGCCCGAGAGGGCTGTAGTGCTACAAAGAAGAAGAAGTAGAAGAAGGTGTCCAATTGCGAGGGGGGTACGCAAAAAGTTCGTACATTTTCCCTTCTTCTACCCCCCTCGGTACAGATAAGGCAATTTTAAGACTTCTATTGAAAAGATCTCATTGAGACCTTTCCAACGACACCCTACTCGACTACCAATGGTGAAAATTTTTTTTGAAGGGTCACCTCCCTATATGGGGAGACCCCCTTAAACCCCTTTGAAAAATTTTTCCACTCTTGAACTTTCAAGTAGTTGCCATTTTTGACCTTTCTGCAAAGTTTTATGGCTGTAGCCTCTATAGTTTCGGAGAAAAAGTGCTATGACATACAGAGGGACGGACGGACGGACAAACGGACACAGGATTTTTGTAAAAAAAAGTTTCTTTACAATACTCTGTTAAAATCGGTACCTGTCCGTCCGTCCGTCACTGCATCGCAGTAAATTTTCTCAGGGTCTATAGAAGCTACAATCATCAAATTTTGTGATTAGTTAAGAAGTTCCGTGATTATATAAAAAAGGTTCAAAGGCTTTTAGGGACCCTTATAAATATGTTTCTCATCAAAGACAGCGGAGTAGTATCTTGATGAGATCTTTTAATATCCGTTATTAGAATTGCAATATCAATGACAGAGTGCGCAGGGGAAGCAGAAGAATATGAAAAAATTGTGTCCCACTCCTCGTGATTGTACACTTGTGAACAGAAAAACCGGAAAAAAATATGGGTGTGGTTTTAAATCAGTGCAACAAAAACAAGTATCTGAGAAGTTGACACGTATTGAACTTAGCAATAGTATGATCTATCAATTTTAGATTTTCTTATATAAAAGCGTAAGGGTACCCTTAAATCCAATGAAGCATATAGCCACTTATGAACTAACCAACCATCAAAGTTTCAGAAGAATCCGATAGTATTCAACCAAGTTATGGCGGCTTAAATTTTCGTTCTTATATCAACAACAATACGTGGCTTTTGAACAATATGTGCGTCCAATCGACTCAAGCACTACGGTCTTATTAGGATTTGCATGAAAATTTCAGGTAGGGTGTATATATGCACATCTTTGAGAATCTGTAGAATAAATTACATTAGTAATTCCAACTCAAAATGGCGGCTATTTTAGATGAGAATATTGAGAAAAATTAAGTTTTTTTCCCAGCTTCAGCATTCAAAGTACATAATAAATCTTGATGATAACCTACATTCCAAAGGTGAAAATTAATTGTGGTAGATTTTTACGAGTACAACAATGACAAATACCGCAGAAGTTGAAATTCACCTAACTTGCTTAATAATAATAGAATTTGAAAATATAACATTTCTCTCAATGTATTCATATGGTTGCCTTTAAGTTATCCAAAGTAAGGTCCTTCTAGTCTGAAAGTTTCAATAAAATTAAAATTCATGGAAGTGATATCCACTTGAAATTTCTCCTAGTGCAGAAAAAACACTACTGTTTTGGCTTTCCAATGAACTAGACACTACACTTCCAATCAGATTTTCTAGTATTCAATTCAATAAATAATCAAAAAATCTTTAAAATTTCATTCAGCCAATGGTTGTTAGTCATATTACAACTAAATTGCAGCAGGTTAAAATGAAGCAACAATGGTTTCCCTTATAAAGTGAGCATGTATTTGTTGTAGATGTCGTTAAACTTTTTCTTGGGTTCATTCATCATTGATGCCTGCATATTGCACATTGAGCATAAAACCCTTCTGAAATGATCTTAGCTTTGTTTTCCTTCTTCTTTGTTGTATTACAGCCCCTCTTGGGCCTCCGGTTCCTGCAAATAGCGCCTCCACCTGTCTCGATCCATTGATCGCGTTCTCCAATTTTGAAATCTAAGCAGCGATGAACTGTCTTCGTCGACCGATCAGACCAGCGTTTCTTCGGTTTCCCCACTGGGAACGAATGCCTTTTTGGGTATCCCTTGTTCATCCATACGATTTCCGTGGCCAGTCTTTTGCAGCTTCTACAGTTTGATAATTGATACAGCTCTTGGTTGTATCGAATTCGCTATCAGCTCCCATCTAGCTTCAATTCAATTATTCGCCTCAGGACCCAACCCACGAAGGTGTTTTATGTTTGGAGATGCTTGGATTGGGGTGCATGTTTTACACCCATAGCATAACACAGGTCTTATCAGAAATTTGTATACTCAAAGTTTGTTTTTGTGTGTATGCAGTTGATCTTCGAGATCATCAAAATTGAATACAATATTTTATTTTCGAGCTGTATTCTTTAGCGTATTTCATCTTTTTTAATTGCTTTTTCTCTTCGTTTTGGCGCTTAAATGCACAAATTTGCCCACATTTTTCATATTATATTCCCCAAGTGTGACATTTTGTGTATTACACGTATTTTTTCTCGACCGCGTCATGGGCTTTATCTTATCCTCATTGATTTGGAGGCCTACGAGCCTTGCATCGCGGTTGAGTTTGAGGAAGAGTTCTTTGGCAGTTGCTAATGACTTTGAAAAAATATTGATATCGACTGCTACTTAGCTCGACTTCAACAGTAATGTACCTCTTGTATCGACAGGTAGGTTTTGTCTGACGCTGTCCAGAGCCAAATTAAATAGCAATGGGGCCAGCCTACCTCTTTGCCTTGGTCTGATATTTGCGTCGAAGGTATTGGTGAGTTAGTTATTGATGTGCACTTGGGAAGCTGTTAACGTCATTGTTATTTTGGTAGGATGCACTCATCTGGCTGGAATACCAAAGCAAAGCATTATTTGGTAAAGTATGCTACGATCAATACTGTCGTATACTTGCTTAAAGACATCGAAAATTTAGTGTACGTCTATGTTTAACTCCCAACATATCTCAAGTACCCAGTCTTTTGTCGATCTACCAGCTGTAAACCCACCTTGTACTCCCCAGTAATACTGTTGGCGTATGATCCGATTTGGTTTTCTAAGATTTTTGAAAATATTTTGTACGCCGTACAAAGCAGTGACACACGTAGCTCTGTCTATCCAGCTTGTTTTACCATTGAACTGCTATCGTAGGATCATAATGATGTCCTTCCCAATTATATGATTTCCGGAAATTTTTTCGGGAAGTTTTTATGTGAAGCGCACATACCTTAATGCGTCATTCATAAATTTTACCATAAATTTGATTTGCTAAGCGTCAGCTACATAGCAAAAATTGTGGGACTCGACGCTAATATCCATCTCCAAAATATTCATTACTTTTACATGCTTATGCCATCAATAAAGTTTCAAAAAGCAACATCAGTGACTACTGCACTTGAAGCCATTACTCAAAATGAGAACGGCGTTTCTCGTCAATGAGCTATAGATACGCAAGCAACTTTTATGGTTAAAAACACATTGTAGTTGCCACTACATTGTAGTTATCTGCAATTAATGAAGAGGATCCAAACTTCAAAAGTCACAGTATTTAACTGTATTTTCCCAGTAGGGGTTCATAGGACGTAACAAATATTTGGAGCAATCGAACTTGCTCCAAAAAATGCCAAAATTTCGAAAAAAAAGTTTCATTTCACATTATATCCGAATGATCAGAATGCATAATTTTAGGGCTTTGAAAAACGAATTTCACAGTGACTTACAAGTTTTTTTTCTTGTCCATCTTTTCAAGTGTCTGCGGGGCAAAACTAAATTATCCTAGAAACAATCGAAGCGTCTCATCGATAATTTGACATATACACAGGTGGACAAAATAATAGCTGCAAGCAGTTTTTTTCTAAAACAAGCTTAATTTTAATACTTTTTTTATGATTCACTCAAAAATTTATTTGGTTTTCAAAATAAATACACTTCATGTTAGTAATGAAGAACAAAATGCTTCACACACTCAAAAACAAAAACTCATATTTAGTTAATTCATAAAATGTGCCAATTATCAAATGGCCAGAATAATAGGTGTGCCCAACAAACATTGTAATTACCATAGAAATTAAGATAGTTACAGTCCCTTATACAGAATCAGTTAAGACGTATCTAATACTTTGAATACCCGCTATTATTCTTAAGAACTTTTTCGATTATTTTGGGTATAGACGATCTCACTTTTCGACAAGTTTCTACAGGAATATTGTACCAAAATTATGGAACATTGTCCCATAATTGTGTTTTGTTTTGTTAAACTGTTTTTGAAACTCCTCGTTATAATTGACCCCAGAGATTCTCAATAGGTTTGAGGCCTGGGGATCGACTTGGCCACTCAGAGATATCCATATTATTTTCTTGGAATATACTCTGACCGATCGAGATAAGTGTTTTGGATCATTACACTGTTGAAATGTCCCCAACAACGTGTATGGTAGCATTACTGTCTCTAACAAATTCTCCTTCACAAATCTATCCATTATGCCATCATTTCGATGTATCAGACTTATATCTTGCCATGAAAAACAGCCCCATACTATGGCATTGCCACCTCTGTGTTTCACCAAACGTTTCTTTCCGCATCGTTGCCAAACAAATTTATCTTTGTTTCTCGTGTCAGAGGATATGGTGCCATTTTTTCTACCCCCTGTGATCCGTAGCAGGTTTTACGATTATATGCGCTAGAGCAAAGTTTTCTTTTTCCTCAAATTGGCAGTTTTAAGGAGATCGACTGTTCGGGCAATCCTACTGAGTAGTTTTGCGCTTACTTATTGCCATTAAATGGTTCATGATAAAACAGCATCCCCAGTTTTGCTTGCAATTGTCCTGGATGATTTGAACGGGTTGCGTTCAGCTAATGTAACGATATAATTTTCGGTCGCAGGAGAAGTTTTTAATGTGCTCCATGCATCTCAATAGATTTTTCCAGTTTGAGAGCATTGGTAACAAATATTTCAGACCGTCCAATTGATCTGGCAATGAAATTGTAGGTTTTCAGAGCTGACGCTCTTTTCTACTACAGTTAGCTCTATGGTCCATCTAATATTATAATATTACAAACTTATAATTATATCTTTAATTAGTTTGATTTGCTCAAAATCTTACCTTCTATATCTATGTAACTCTTCTAATTGGTTCACTTAAATTTTTTATCAGCTCACACCTATTGTATTGTCCATCTCAATTTTAAAAACTGAACATAGAAACAAGCCGCAATATTTGTCAATAAGTAATTTTACTGTGAGGATACCCCCATTTCATTCAAAAGGGGTGCTACTCACTTGCCAAACTGGTTTTTTGAATCCAAAACATATTGTCTAATTTTTTTCCGCATTTTACGAGTTTTGGGGGTTCACACCTATAATTTTGTCCAGCTGTGTCTACCTATCTTAAGGTTGATTTCTTTTAAACGAATTATTGAGTCTCTTCATTTTCTCAAAAAATTAATTGAGCTGATTAACCAAAACAACCTCATCTGAGCTAACTAGGTTATCAAGTAAAAAAATTAATTTACTATGATGGTTTAAACCAAGTTAACTTTCAAAGTCAAACCATGTTAGATTGTCAGGAAGAAAAGTCTATGAATATCAGTTTTTATTACTTAGAAATGATAAACTTTCTGCTCGCATTATATTACACTGATACAATAAATTAAAAAATATGTTAATCAATCCTTTCAGATTATATATCCGAAAAACAAATTTTCGAAATGACAGTTAAGATAAACTCAATTAATTTGGATAATCGATTATAATGCTCTTAAAGATTATTGATAATTAGTAAAATGTCTTAGCCCTAGATCAAAATGCAGCTACAGAAGTGATTATTACTACCCAATTTTTCATTCAATGTCAATCACAGCTGGCTATGTTTATAGTCTAAAGAAAGGCTTATCAAAATTAATCCATTGCCATGCAGAAATTCTGAATCTAAAAATTACTGTGCTTACAGTGACTACTCAAACCATTATAATACGCAAACTTCTTAATATATAGAATCCATATATTCCTTAGATCAATCAGCTTGTTGCCTAATATCAGTCAGGCAGTTGGTGTACAACTGAACCAAGCCCTTAGCTGATAGTTTAGAATCTGCATAAAGCATTTGACTCTACGTACAATAATGAAAGTAACCTCAGAGATTTGTTAGAAACTAAATAATAGGGAACATATTGGATCATGTTTCATTGATATGGTGTAGTTTGATGGACTAGTTTTTGAGCTACTTCCGACCATCATCCTCTCACACTTTACTGCTATAATGTGCAATATCTTATATAAAGGGTGCTCCAACCATAATGCACGATAATAATTGTGAGTCACACCTTAACGTAAAGTTTTTCGGCCAACATAATTTGACTTTTTTTTGTTTCATTGTTTGACAAATTCAACTATTCAAGGTTAAGGTTTTCGAATCTTTTGACAAAAATTGGCATTCAAATCAAAATGCATTTCGTGCACTTTGTGATTTTTTTGGTCAGAATAATCGATCAAATGTGCCCACAATCGGGAGAATCGTGCACAAATTTCAGCAAACTGGGTCTGTAGGAAATGTAAAATCACCTGTGCATGCTCGACCAGTTCGGTTTGCAGAAAACTGTGCTGTTGTTCACGATAGTGTGGCAGAAGAGCTGTCAACCTTGACTCGTCGTCGTGGCCAACAATTGAGCATCTCACGAACATCATTGATGCGAATTTTGAATAAAAATTTGAATTTTTACCCTTAAAAAGTTCAATTGACTCAAGATCTGAAGCCTACTGACCATTTCAAACGTCGACAATACGCCAAATGGTTAGTCGAACAGACAGAAGGAAATGGTGACTTTACAAAGAAAATCATCTTCAGCGACGAGGCATACTTTCACCTCAGTGGATTCGTTAACAAGTAGAATTGCCGCATTAAGGCAAATGAGAATCCACGAGTGATTGTCGGAAAGCCAATTTATCCGCTAAGTGACTGTTTGTTGGGGTTTATGGGTTGATAGCGTGATCGGGCCGTACTTCTTCAAAAATGAGGACGGCCAAGTAGTTACCGAGAATGGCGTTCACTATTGCGAGATGACCACAGACTTCTTGTGGCCAGAAATTGAGGTTATGGACCTGAGCGCTATGTGATTCCAACAAAATGGCACCGCTTGCCACACATCCAACGAAACAATGACTCTTTTGCGCGAGAAATTCAATAGCCATATTATCTCATCTTGTGGCGATGTTAATTGGCCGTCACGATCATGTGATTTGAGACCGTTGGACTTCTTTTCTTGGGATATTCCTTCTGTTATAATAGAAAATATTAACATAATTTTCTAGAAACTTTTTTTTTACTTCCAGTTTACATCGTGCGTTTTGGTTGGACCACCCTTTAGAATATGATTGGCTGAAAACGCACCATTTAATTAGATGAAAACGCACTATTTATTTTTTAATTTTGAATTGTTAACAGAACAATAACTTTTCCTTTACTTATCTCAATATTTATCGCATTATTTTGAACGTCTTTAATTTTGACATGTCCTCATTGTGATCATTAGTAACGTTTGGTAAAGATCTGCATATTGCAAATCATCAGTTGCTCAAAAGAAAGAATTCAAAGTAGTAGGAGAGTGCCTCTGCTAGACGGCTATTGTAAAATAATTAGTAACTCCAAAAACGGCTTCTGAGTATTAAAGCTTTACTCATACTTATATTTTATAAAATGAGCTTGGAAAATTAAATCACGGTTGCTATGTATTTTAATTTCCCGCCATTAAATTTTCAGTCTATTGAGCTTACTATTTGAGTAGTCATGAGAATAAATCAATGCTAAAATGAGATTTCTAAAATGTTCTGTCTGCGTCCTTTGCGTATCTCGACAATATCACATGCTATTTTTGATGTATTTGATAAACTTCAATCGGCTATAACTCGGTTTTTTATCGCTTGATTTTTATCAAACTTTCAGAAACCATGTGGTTAGTGTAAGAAAATTTAGCTACGAGTTTCGTTAAAGTTAAGGGACATATTTTGATTTTACAGATGAAAACGTGAAATGCATAGAACTTCTGATGTATTTTTAACCTTGTACTCATTAAAAATTACTTCTATAACTTTTTCAGCTTTTTTAATCAAAGACGCCCAATTGCGAGAAGAAGAGGGCACAACTTTTTCGGACATTTTCTCTCCCCTGCAACACTTGATGCAAAAAGTGTCAGTTGAAGACCAGTTTTTAAAATTTCTCATCAAAGGTTTTCATTTGATACCTATTTTCGCAGTTTGGCAAAAACAATGTTTATTGGTTACTCCTCTATGCGGGAAGTCCCCCACAAAAACTTTTTAAAAATTTGTTGTACTGAAACTTTTAAGAGAGCACCAGTTTCGAACTACGTACTGAATTTCATGTCTCTACCTTATGTAGTCTACGAGAAAACTTGATGTAACGCACGGACGGAGGGATAGACGTACATACAGGTTGAGATTAAAAAATGTTTACCATACTCGTAAAAATTTTGTTTTGAACAAAGCTGCAAATAGCCAGTCAAGAACCTGAAATGCAATTGGAAGGATTTCGATTTTATAGCAGACAAACATAGTTTGGAGCGGGTATTTTATAAACATCACATTTGAATCCAATATGTTCATCTGGTTAATTATCTACAATGTATCGAGCACATTAAAATTATCTTTGATAAAGTGTAAAGGCAACCAAATGGTAATCAATGGTCTAGAGGTCGCTCTTTAGGCCTACTGGTTTTCCAATGATGGGAAATTAAATACCGTGAAATGCCAATAACTACAAATACAACTGCAACTCTGCTACTGAATCCTACTTAAACCTCCATTGGAGTGATTGCTGGTAACTTTTACTTTTTGTAAAAGGCTGACCTAAGAGGGTAAAGTGGAGTCTTCCGTACCTGATAACCAACTGGTAATGGAATAGAAAGTAATAACTATACCGCCGGAACGGAGGTTCGATGACGGGCTATCTGTCCGTCTCTAGAAAAGCTTACATTTTTTCAAAATCTGCTACTGATAATACATTTGACCTATGCCAACGACCTCACAATCAAAATAAGGACTATGGCATTGGAATGTCGCTAGACGGGACAAATGGCTAAAACTTCTGTAAATTTTATTGAAATTCATAAAATATGAACCCTTTTTAAAGTATTATTAATTAAATTTAATCAAATTTAATGATACAAATACATATTTACCCGCATAAATGTTAAATTTACGAATCCTACCATTATTAGTAAGGTTAAACAAATTTTATTCTCTAAGTTATTTGTAAGTCGAAGATTCCTGTCTCAAATCCCGTTGGTAACAACGAAGTTTGCTTCGTGTGATTGCGTAGACCAACTATTAGCCTATTCAGCTATGATAGGGACTGGTTTAAAATGAAAATATGTCGCGGTTGGGTGGACGGATGAACGGCCAAAGCATGATATCGACTATATCACCTTGTCGAGTGCTAATACATTTGATCAAGATGATGAGATACTCAAGCCGTCTCTAAGAAAAGGTCAAAAAAGGCCGCTATTTTGTTTTAATCTTACCAATTTCACTTGTTGAACAAGTTCTCCAAGAAATTCACCATACATATCATTCCTGAAACTTTCAGGAACCGGGTATAGGACACACATCGATGGCGGGCTCCTCAGCTCATATGGGCTAGCCATCGGGCGCACTCCTTCGTTTTTTGTCGCTTAGCAGGAGCTCTTGCTGGGTAGAGTGGCCTTGCGCTCGCGTGCCCTTTTATGTTATAGAGTTATATGATTCAATCACATAATTCTATAACATAAATTGGTCACGTCTATATTTCTCATTTGATGGGAAAGTTCATGCAAACTATGTTTGCGTGAATTTTCCACTCAAATGAGAAATATATGGCCACGTCTACGTTTGGATCTTGACTCGGTTGGGAGGATGCGAGGGGGCACAACCTCCACCTGGATGCCTCACTCTTATCTGTGGGCCATAAAGATCGTCGGTGATGACGAAATTACTGTTTGTTCTTCGAACAACCATAGCAATTTCAACGCTTAGTAGGTTACCTCGGGCTCGACACCAGTCGGTCGGCATGTTGACCTGTTAATTCGTGAATGTGAAATTATTTTGTAGTTGGTCCTTGTGCCGGAGGAAAGAACCCGCCCCACAATACCGCAACGCTGGCCTGCCAGCGCATTCATGCGTCCCCAGACAAGGCCAATCTCGTCGGATACTACCATCCTCTTCCGCCGAGACCATCGCTGCAGTCCTTTACGGACATTTTATCCACTCATTTTCACTTCAAGGCTCTGAGTTGATAAAAACTGCATATTGTTCCATAGCAATGCATTTTGGTGTTGTAATGCAGAAAAATTCAAACCGCTTTGACTTCCTTAAATATTATATGATCACTCCAAAATAGCAGGATAGATTAAACTTATGAATAACCATCTATTTTTAAATTTTATTGAACTTAAGTGTACTCTTAGAAATTTATCCAAGAAAACGTACAACTGATAAACCATACTATTACTAACAAAGTTGAGCAAATTTTAACATTTAAGATATTTTTGTTGTTGGACTCATAAAGGGCTTCGCCTATGCTTTTTTCTAGATTGATTGGTTTGATGATGTCCCAAACTGCGTTGGATAAAATAAGTCAGGCCTATAAGTAATATTTAGGTAGGAAAACCGGAGCAAAGCGAGAAAATTATGAAAATATCAGAAGAGTAGCGAATAAGATATTTAGAATAAAGAAGAAAAGATACTTTGACGACCAGTTAAGAAACATCTACATATGGAGGTCTGGTGAACAAATATATAAAATAAGCATACAAATTAGTAAAAAGCCTGAAACAAAATTATCAGCTCTGCTGTGATGATATCGGCAACATCAGTACTGACAAAAAAAGGGATTAAGGGCAAATTCGCATCATATTCCAAGAACCTCCGTAAACCTCTGTACAGCTTCAGAATATCGGTGCTTGTTTACATTTCCAGAGACCTTCCATTGGCCACACCTCCTCTAGATTTAGTTTGTTCCATGATCAAAGCCCAAAAAAATAATTAAAGCGCTGGGCATCGGTGAGATTTCAATGGAGTTTATTTGTTCAGGAGGCCATCTTTAAAGCTATCTAGAACATTTAGCAATACGATTATATGCCGAGTCAGCAAAAGTGATTAATTATATTCCCTATCCACAAAAAAGGTGACAAGCTACAGTGCAAAAACTGTAGAGGTATATCACAACTTTGTACAGTATACAAAATATTTCTATAGATCATAGAAAATAGAATCAGGTCATACACCAACAGTACTATCCGGGAATATCAGGGTGAATTGAAAGCAGTTAGATTGGCAATACAGCAATTTTTTTACAGCTAAGCAGGTACTTGAGAGGTTTTTGAGAGTTCAACATAGACGTATACTAGATTTTCGGGGGCTTTAAGCAGTTATATGATGGTATTGATTGTGGAGTACTGTACCAAATAATGTTTGCTTTGGTATCTCAGCCAAATCAATCTGTCTTACCAAAATGATAATGACGTAGGAATTCTCCCAAATCCGCAACAATGACCAACTCCCCGACGTCTTTGACATAAATATTGGACTAAAGCAGGAAGATGGGCTGGCCCCATTTCTATTCAATTTGGCTCTGGAGCATATCATCAGAAAGTTTTTGTAGATACAAGATGTAAGATGCTATACACGTCAAGAGAAGTGGTAGCCTTTGTGGATGACATCAAAATTTTGTCATAGTCATTAATCGCAAAAGTACTTTGCCTGAAATTCAGCAGTGAAGCAAAACTAGTATGGCTACAAATCAATGAGAATAAAACCAATTTAATGACACAGTCGAGAAAAGATACTTCTAATAGACAAAATATCACACTCGACAAATACAATATTGAACATATTGGTGACATTATATATTTAATTTAGAAAATAATGTGAGCCAATTTTATCCAGTTTTGACGATCTTGAAGACCAGCTGAATGCACAAGAAAATAAAACTCCAGGTATTCAAATCTGTGATCAGGTCTATGCTATGCTATAGGTGCAAAATATGAAACCTAGTCTCAGCATCCGCCAACATATTGAGCGCCTTCGAAAGACAGGTTCTTGAGGTGAAAAGTTGAAGCAAAGCTAGACGGAAAATAATGGAAAATTTGGTACAACGATAAGTAGTATGAAATTTTTGACGAGCTGGCGGTAAAAAGGTACTTGTTGAGAGATTTGAAGGGTGGAGGCCAAATGAGAAATCGAGAAAACACTGGTCTGACTTGGTCAACGAAGACAGTTCATCGTTGCTCAAATTTCAAAATCGGAGGACGTGGACAATGGACCAAGATAGTAGGAAGCGAAGGCCTGAGAGGGGCTGTAAACCTACGAAAAAAGAAGAAGAAAAAAATATGGATGTGTTTTTGACTAATCCTTCAGTTCCAATAAATTCACCAAAGTGTATCACTTATTTACTGAAAGATTTTAATTAGACCAATCTTGTCACATGGTAATTAGATCTGGTTTAATTGAAATGCTAGTAAGATAAAAATGCTGAGAATTTTCAAAAGAAAGTGCAAATATACATGTACTGCCTTGTATCGAAAGTCTAAAATGAGTTGTAATTATATATTTTCAACCAAAGAGCTTATCATTATGCGAAGATACCGCAAATCAATGCATTTTCGGTCTACCTTGGTCTTGGCCCTCTCGTTCTATCCCCTTGAGGGCCTGCACACTGAGCGAGCTTGTCCTAACAAGGACTAGCTCCTTCACGTTCGCTGACGGAACTTTACTCCTTGACAAGATGTGTGGTCCTGACAAGGCAGAACGAAAGTAGAAGCGATTCAACCAAGGAGGGAAAGACAACTAAACGACATGAAATAAAAAACGAGTGTTATCGTTTGACTCATGTATTATGCTAAACACTAAATGCGAGATAGTACAACTTGTAGACGTTATAAGCTAAACTTAGTCAAGGCGCGGACAAGGTAGAACAAGACACAAGAATTCTACTTTAAAGGACAAGAATGATAATCACTATTTTAAAGCATAGCTTGACTGCAGCGCAGTACGAAGAGAGTTTTTGCATTGAGCTCGTGCCGTCACATCAGATCATGAGAATCTGAAAGAACGGCACGAGCTATTTTCTATTTTCTGGCAGCGATATTGCGGATGCTGCTCAGCCGTGATGCGCTGCGAAAACCTGCCGCGGGAGCAGGATCTGCTTGCGGCGCGAGGAAGATGTTGTAGTTGGGGCGTCCCGTGCTGCCACACATTCATTTCGAGGCTTATTTGAAACAACATTGTTAGTTGTGTTTTCTTTTTGTTCCAATGAAAGTCAAGTCATTTTTGGTTAGTTTGTCAACCATCTCAAGAGAAAAAACTGATTATTGAGTGTTAGATTCCAATTCGTTTTGGAAAAGTTTCTGCAAATCAGGGCACAGTCTGGTTTTTCCTAGAACTTTGGTTTCTCCCATTAGTCTGGGATGCAAATGCAGATATACGCGTTAAATAAATAGTCGCTGTTTGCATAAAAAAGGTACATTATCTTTTTTCTACATTTGGCGGGCTATAATTTCATGTAAAATCTGAATAAACATTTTCCTTTATAAAAATAAAGCATTTGATAAATTGTGAAATGTTTGTAGCAAGCATATTTTCTCTGACAGTTCTTGATGAATTCATTAAATACTTCAGAAATTTCTTTCTTCTTTGTTCTCTAGAAGTTGCAGATAATAGGAATAAAAATCTTTTTATGGTCATCATTATTCTGAAAACATCTCCACCAGAACTACCAGTTGCAGTTGTTCAATGGGCATCATGGTTTGTTTTTTAGGAGCTGTGGCTTCTGACTCTGGAGGCACTCATTCGGTGAGTGGACTATTTGAATAGTTTTTTTCCTCGAAAAAAGCTGGATTTGGCAGGTTTTCCACTAAATTGCTTTAAGATAAAGAGTCAAACAAGGAAATCCCTTGATTGCATGGTTGAAACCAAGCCAATGATTCAGAGCCACTGTCGTTATTTTTATCTTGTAAAACTTAAATAATATTCTCTGCAAAAATTTTGAGAAATTATTGCTATAAAAAGGCTAAAACAGCACAAAATCACTATATACCACAACAGAAAACTTACGTAGCTAGCATAATGAGTAATTGGACACAATGATCATATACGAGTATACTACCAGTTCCAGTCACCTCAAAGCGTCAAACGTACAACACCAATCACAACTTACGACACAATGAGATTAGACTGGCGTGTGAAACGGTTGTGCTGCGCGCTTCAAAGTAAAATAGGATTCTTCTTAATGTTGGGTAGAAACTGTCTCACCAATTTCGGTCAAGGATTAAATCAAATGGTTTAAAAAAATTAGCAGTTTCATTGAGGTGACCAGAATTATTCAGGCAGTCACCACGGGGTAGCTTGAGTGCGTGCGTTTCAGGTATATATATATATATATATATATATATATATATATATATATATATATATATATACATATATATATATATATATATATATATATATATATATACATATATATATATATATATATATATATATATATATATATATACATATATATATATATATATATATATATATATATATATATATATATATATATATGTATATATATATATATATATATATATATATATATATATATATATATATATATATATATATATGCATAAATGTCTACTTCACGCAGTGGTGGCGAGCCTAAAATCTATTTTGTTTAGGGAGTGCTGGTGCTCTAAGTAAAAGAACTACATCTTTCTTCATCCGAACAATTTGGCTATCAACTTGATAGCATGGACACCTGTTTCTTCCAGCATATGGCTGGTACCATTAAAAATTTGAGCAGCTTCGTCAAGAGTGCTGGTCACTTCGACAAAACTTCTAATGTTTTTAATGGTACCAGCCATACACTAGAATCAGCCGGTGTTCATCGAGTTCAGCGTATTAATAAATTGATGGCCAAATTGCTCGGGTGACGAACAATGTAACACCAGCACTTCCCAAACAAAATATATTTCAAATAGGTAGCTACTTCAGGATGGATCTTGCCCTCTTCAGTAGAACACTTAATAGGCCAGATTTATGCCAAAACTGTGATCTGTCTGATTTTCAAATAGAAATAAATTATATCTGAAATCGCAATATCGATAATGGGATAGGCAAAGGCAGTGGAAGATCACGAAAATTTGTAACACCTCCTTGCGATTGGACACCTATGAACCGAAAAATCTGAAAAAATATACATCATATAAGTACAATAATTCGTTACGAGCACAACAACGACAAATATGTCAGAAGTTGAAATCACTCAATTTCGTTAGTAAGAGTATGATTTATCAATTTTGCATTTTCTTGAATAAAATTTTAGTGTTACCCTTAAATTCAATGACATGAGATATCCACATAGGTACGTCAATTAGAACAATTTCATAAGAATCTAATAGTATTTCAGAAAGTTGTGGTGGTTTAAATTACCGTGTATTGCAATAACAATAATAAATGACTATATCACAACTTGGACTTTCAATTCACTCTACACTACAGGTTTACCACGAATTACATCAAAACTACGTTCAACGACATTGAATGAGTAACATCAGCAATGGTAAAACAAAATGGAGGCCGTTTTCATTGAGAATATTGAGTAAAGTTTGGATTGTTTCCCGTCAACTTTACGATTTAGAGAACACGCAAATAACGCTTGATGAAAGTATACATTTTAAAAGTGATAAATTTATGGTAATGGGTTCAACAATAACAAATATACAAGTTGAGTGAGCAGTAGAGTGCTCCTACCAGAAGGTCTTTGTAAACATCCTAGGGTTAGAAACTAACCTAATCTAATAGCGTGAATCGATAACTTGAATTATTCATCCAATACTTGGATATGAAATCTGTCAAATTTATACAAAAGATGGACAGTTTCTTTCATAAGCACAGTACAGCCGCCATTCTGATCTAGCTTAAATGATTTTTTTGGATGCTCGGCCGATTGAACATATTCAAGTTAAACACTATTCCTTAGATTTTCATGAAAATTGAAAGGAAATAAAAGTGTATAGATCAATTTGAAATATATATAAACCATAAACACGTATTATTGTTATTGTGATTCCCTACAATTGAAAAGGCTGCAGCTCACTTGATTATAAATCGATCTCAATGCCTTATATTAGTCTATATAATTGCAAAATTTCAAGAAGTTTAAAAGTTCTGTTTTGATTTTATGGCCAAAAATGTAAAATGTACATATCACACTATTATTAACAAAGTTGAGGGAATTTCAATTTCTGAGAAAATAGTTGCCCTTATACTTATAAAGGCGCACAATTGTGATAATTTTCAAATTTTTCGGCCCACAGGTGTCCAATCGCGTGGGTGGGGGGTACATTTTGCCTTACCCCACTCGACTGCCTTTGATTAAAAAAAAATTTTAAGGGCTAATTCGTTATATAGAGGGACACTAATTGTTGGTTTATTTTGCCTTCCCCTGGACCCCCAATTCACAAAATGATTTTATTTCAGATTCTAAAAGTTCTAATCAAGACCTTTCATTTGATACCCCACTCGGCTACCTTTGATTAAAAAATTTTTTTAAGGGCTAATTCGTTATACGAGGGGACTCCCCTTAAAAATTTTTTAAATTTTTGGTAAGACCTTAACTTTTGAGAAACTATCACTTCTGACCTTTTCACAAAGTTTGAGCATTCTAGCTTTTATAGTTTCTGAGGAAAGAAGCTGTGGACGGACGGACGGACGGACGGACAGACCGGTCGCGAAACTAGTAGGTCTTTGTAAAAAAATTGTTTATAAAGGCGATGAAACCATCTTGAGAAGATGATCCAACCATACATGCTGACTCCGGCCGGGGCGCTTTGGGTCCCGGGTCGCTCCGTCGGAGACGGGCGTGGGCGCCACTCGTCTACCCGTGAATTTGTCCCCCAAGCCTCGAGACGAGCTTGGTTGGCACCAAAGTCTTCAATTTTAGGGGAAAGAACTAAGGTTTTTATCGGTGCACTAGCCTAGAAAAGCAAGAGAACTCACCTAACTAACTCCTGCGACAATCCCGCAATCTAACTACCCTAAATCCTAGCTTACGAGGAATTAACTTCACTGGGAGCTGGGATTCAAAACCAGATAAAGACCAAATATACCCCAGTACTTGCAGAATATTGGCGCAGAGACTGGGGGCCGTGAAATTTTCGTATTCACTCCCGAGCCAAGCATCACATTTCACTTTTGGCGGATTGTACCTTTTTTTGGGAGAAAAGAAATAAAAGTACATCCGATCCACTGAAAATTCAGTATTAATTATTATTAACAGGTTCTGCTACTTATTTCAAACAATCTCAAAGAGTATTTTTCTTTAACTCTATGATTGTATGTTATGATATTCATTTAAACCAATCTCAAAGCAATTTTGCCTTAACTCTTATACTATACGAGTATTTACCTTAACTCAATTAACTCGATGACGGGGGGCCCCGGTAAATTTTCCTCTTCACTCGTGTCCTGTTGCACGACTTCCGCTAGCCACGTATATTCTGAAGAAATTCAACACTGATTTCTCGGGGCGTGTCCTTAGCGGCCCGATGTTTTTTTGTCGTTTCCTTCGTGGAAGAATTCCTAAAGATATCGTTTTGGTGACAGCCACGTTCTTGTCTTGCACTCGAGTTCCAAAAGAATAATGCAGCCACCAACTCAAGAATTGCTATCGGGGATGACCTCCTTCGATCGATGGTGTGACCTTCCCACACGGATTCCGAAACAAGAAAGAGGGCTCTTCGCTCAAGGTTCGGTCTGTCTTCGTCTTGGATGAGATTTTTCGCTCCGTTCAAATACCCTTCGGGGAAGTTGGCTGCGACTTCTTGGACTATTGGATTCTAGTACCATCATTGACCCTTTGGATCTCCAGATATCTGTGGCTCCAACCTTTTTCTGCAAGTTTTTTTCCCTGTGTTTTTTATTTAGTTGTTCTTATTTTCGATGTTGGTGGCCGTGCCTGATTGAGACGTCAAGTGTCTTCCATTTGTTTATGTTTATTTTCTCCAGCAGTTAATGACACCGAATGAAGGAGGGTGTAAGCTTCCTACGTAAACGTCCATCCATTGAATAATTCTATCCATTGAATGATTCTATCAATGCCAGAGCCTGTGTAGTAGATGTTCCCGAAACAACGAACGATGGGATAATTGAGCACGATAAATTCTCCAGTCATCCTTCAGTCAGCAAGATGATTCCTTTACCCTCCGGCCCACCAATTTGATCTGCTTGAGATCGAACTGGAGTCCGTAAACTATTCTCATCGATTAAGGTATTCGAGTGCCCCACGTTGTCGACCATACACCCATTCTTGATTTCTCCATATTATCACGAATTACAACATTTTTATTACCGGTGGCGGTCACAACAATGTCTACATTTCGAGTAACCTCATTAAGTTTCGCCGCCCAAAAAACCGTCCATGCTGGCCTGAAGAGCGCAGGTAAGGTCAATTTAAGAAATGTACACGGTGCATCTCAATCCTTCCAATACTTGTGCGCATCCTTTTCCAACTTCACCATATCCACAAATGACTACTTGCTTTCCGCTAAATATAACGTCTGTTGAACGCGCTCCACGTATAAAAATAGACTCCTTGCAGCTATACAAACTATCGAACTTTGTTTAAGTGACGAGATCCAATACATTCATTACTGGGACTGTTAATTTCTCAGATTCTGAAAGCTGGTACAGTCTATGTACCATATCTTTAACCATTTTAAATATGGCTGAATATTTCTTCAACATTAACTATATTGCATTGCTTCCATCATCCAAAATCATATTTGGTAGCCAATTTTCAGCATTTACACATTTATCGTTGCACCACCACAAATCTCCTTCGGTCTCGCCACGCCATGCGTATATCGGATGATCTGCGTCAGCCAATGCCGCAGCAACTTCATTCTTTGTCGAGTATGTATTACCGGCCGCCCATCGAATCGTTGCACCTAATTCAACCAAAGTCTCGATTTAAACTGCCGTATGTGCATTGATATGTGTACCGCCAACGATTCGTGCATTTTTCAACGGTTGGCCTTCGTAGGCGAATTTTCGCAGAACCATTATTCTGGGCTTTTCTTGTTCAACTGTCATCCTAACTTACATACTAGGTTTACTCTTAGTATTAATAATGATTACAACATATTTCTATTTACAAAGTTTCCAAAACTCGTATGTACTTGGCTCGGGTGATTCTATCATCTTTTTCCGTACAACTGGTAAACTTGTTGCAGAGGCAAGTTCTGAGGTCTAGTAGGAGTTTGTCGGTGACAGACCTAATAAGAAATCGAAATTCACTCAACTTTGTCAATAATAATTTTAGGATTTGTAAATATAACATTTTTAGCAGTGAATTCAAATTTGATATTTAGTTAGTACTATAAAGTAATATTATGCTGTGTAAATTTAAATAAAACCAAATCCTGGTTTTGGAAGCAATAGCCGTTTGAATTTTCTCCGATTGCAACAAAAACCATCTAAAGTTTTCCTGCAGTTCGGGCTTTCCATCGAAGCAGATACAATTTTGATAAGGTCTTCACCAAATTTTGAGATAGAATTAATGCAAAAACATCTTTAATATTTCATGCAATCAAGATTGTTAGTAATATTGCAACAAAATGGCGGCTGAGTAAAATGGAGTAGCAATGGTTTTTCTTTCAATGCGGAAATGTACTTATTGGAGATGTCGTTAAACTTATTCTGGATCTATCCATTATCGGTGTCTACATAGCGCAAATTGAATACAAAGCCCTTGTGTGAGATAAGCGTAGCTCCATCGACTCAGTTAATTTTTAATTTGGTAGCTTGCAAACATTCTAAACATAGAACAAAAACCAATATTTTTCTTACTGTTTCATTTTGTTATGCAGATAGAAGTAGAAATTTCTCAGGAGCAGTACAGAAACAATTGTCACAGATAATAAATTTATAATTTGAGGTGTTTGTAGCAGCGACCTTTTCAAAAGTCTATATAATTGGTACTGATTATTCTAACATGAGACATCCCTGCTAACCCCAAAATATTTAAATTGAATTCACAATCAAAATATTTTCCTTCTGACTTTTTATAGTAATCAATTCTGCATGCCCATCAACCATTCGCCTGCCTACCCTCTTTAGTATCAACCACTCGCAATTGGGCAAAATAAAAGTATCAATCCAATATCAGTCCAATTATTGTTTCACTGCCTGCAGTTTTTGTATTTCACTCAATAATATTTTGCGATTTCAAGTGAAATGTTCGAATAGTTCAATAGACTTCATGTATTGAGCTGATAAAATAAAATTACCACAATTGAATGAAAATACGTGTATAATTGGTTAAGGTAATGGAATTTAAGGTTTTTCACATGCTGAAGATGATTTTAAATTGAACATTGCCATAGAAGTGCTTGTTTTAAATTTTTACTGACATCTAATAAGCTTTATCGATTTAATCTTCTGTGAAAACTTATTATAATTTGAAATGACACGTTGGTATGCATGAGGATAAATCATAGATTCTACGTCTAGCATTCGTTGCATACAAACGTGTTTTTAATTCGGTCCTGTTAAAAGTTTTCAAACGTTAAATTAATTTTTCAAATCGTCAGTCCAAAGTCGTTTTTATTGCAAAAAGCTTATATCGTCGAAGCAATCAATCCAAGCACTTTATATCGAATATTATTTTACTTCACAAGTAAAAACAAGTTGAGTAGACAGTACTGCGCTCATGTCAAAAGCGTTTTGTACTCAACCCACAATATGTGGATAAATATAAGTAGAGTGATTTAATTCAATAAAAACTTTTATGATATGCACAGCAAATATATTTTTACTTTCAAAGAATCAGCCAACATTTTGCTCCAATATTTCTAAAATCATTGACTGACCTCAGTCTTTAAAATATTTTTGTTATTCATCTTATCTGAAAATTTGGAGAAGATCCACTCAAAGGTGTAGTGTTTGGTTTGATGGAAAGCTCGTATGGTAGAAAAATCGTATATGATTGGGTTAGTTGCAGGAAATTCAAATGGCTATAAAGTCGTTATAATTTTATTGAAACATTCAGAATACAAGTTGGGTAAACAGACCTACGCTCATGTCAGAAGGGTTTTGTATCCAGCTTCTCAGAAATGCAGTCACCAGCAACGAATAAAGTCAAGAAATATGTCGAACAGATGTGCACGTTTTTATATTTTCAACGGTCGCCATTTTATTGCAAACCAACAAAAATTACTCAAATCATGAATTCCAAAAAATATAATATCAAATTACCTTATTTGAAACTTTCAAGAAGATCAAATCAAAACGGCAGTGACTGATTCGATGGAGGGTCCATAAAATACCAAAATCATGTGTTATTGTTGTTGTAATTGGAGAAATTTCAAATGGCTTTAACTTCCTTGTTATTATTTGATTTTACAAAGTTTAAGGACCTTTTGTGAGACAACGTATATATCGAATTCCGTTCAGTTCAAGGGTACCCATACGATTTTCTTGGGGAAAATGTGAAATTCGAATATCATATTATTATTCACAAAGTTGAGCAAATTTTGACTTCTAAGGTATTTGTTGTTGTTGTACTCATAAGCATCTACCTCCAAGATTTTTTTCAGATTTTTCGGATCACTGGTGTCACAATTTTCACGTATATTTCCTCTCCCTATGCGCCTTTTGAAGCAAAAAGTATCAAATTAAGACCTGTTTTGAAAAGTTCTCATCAAGACCTTTTATGTGATACCCATATCTGTATGGGAAAATCCCCTTAAATATCTTATAATTTTTTTTTGTAGTTGAATTTTGAAGAGTGTAAAGTGGTGTAAAATGGTGCTTTACACTTGCATCCAAAATAAGTTGTTTCTAGCTTAAGTAGTTTGCGAGAAAAAGTGCTGTGATACACGGACGGAGGGACGGACAGATGACCAGACGGGCAGACAGGACGAATTTCAACTTCTAAGTTATTTGATATTGAATATGTCGCCATGATTTTTAGGGCTTTGTAAAATACAATTTACAGAAATCTACTGGTTTTGTGGCCTGTGTGTCTGTCTGACCATCCGTCTGTCCATCGGTCCATCTGCCTGTCTATCCGTGCGACGCAAGAAGTTTCCTCAGAAACAATAGAAGCTACAAAGCTCAATCTTTGTAAAAAGTTTAGAAGTGGTAGTCCAACAGTTTAGGCTCTACAATATCAAACTCAAAGTTTTTTTAAGGGAGGTTTCCCTCTAGAGCGATATGATCCATAAACTATTGAACGTTTTGGCACTTCCAAATCTGCAAAATAAGTCAAGGGATACAGGCGGAAGCAAGATGCACGAACAATATTTGTGTCCTCTCTTCTCGTGGTTTGACTCCTTTGAGCATAAAATCTGAAGAAAAATTAAAGAAAGGTCTTTATGGGTTCAAGAGGAACAAAAGATATGATTTATAAATTTTACATTTTCCCCCAAAAACCATAACGGTACCTTTAAACTTCTCAAAGTTTAATAGTCATGTAAATTAATATTAGACCCTTATGCCTACAAAGTTTCCTGGAAATCAGATCATAATCAAGTGAATTATCATCATTTCAATTGTATGGAATTATAACAACAATAACACATGCTGACGGTTGATACATATTTCAGATTGATATGTACTCTTATTTTCTTCGAGTTTTCATGAAAATATAAGTAATAGTGTTAAATTTGAATACGTTCAATTGGCTAGACACTCAGGAAATAATATTTAAGCTGGAAAAAAATGGCACCTGTTATGTACTTATGAAAGAAACTCTGCATCTTTTAGATAAATTTGAATGATCTCGTACGCGAATATTGGATGAATAATTCAAATCATCGATTCATGCCATTAGAAAACTTGTTTCTAACCCTAGGATGTTTCAAAGCCTTTCTGGTGGGACCATCCTCTTATTTATTTGACTTATTTCGCCTCTCATCTTCAGCCATTCATTGATAAATTTAATTAAGCGTTAATAGCATACGAGGTGTGACATTCAAGTAATGAGACTAATTTTATTGCCGAGATTGCGGTAAACCTGCGACCTTGAAATACCTTCCTCTTTTCCGGTATCCTTCCCCTCTACATTGATATATTTACCATTGCTCTAGCTGGTTTAGTTTGCCTGCTGTGTGTTGGTGGTGCTAGCTACGAAAATGGAGAAATGTAATCAAGCGCAACGCGTCACCAGATTGGGCGAAACAGCTTCGGAAAAGTACGCTAAAATTGTAAAATTCCATGGTGATAGTGCTCTTACTCGTGCCCAAGTTTCACAATGGTTATCTCCGTACGACTCCCCCACCCGAAAAAAGCTCGCATGAGCAAGTCAAAGGTGAAAACGATGATTATTGTCTTTTTTGATAGTCGCGGAATCGTCCACAAAAAATTTTTTCCATCGGGGCAAACCGTAAATCAAGTCTACTATAGCCAAGTAATCAAAAGATTATGAAAACGAGTCAACATCGCTCGTAACTGGATCCTTCATGAAGACAACGTGCCATGCCACACCACCCTCAGCGTGTCCAAAAATTTGGCCTCTAAAGGGATCGTCACCCTGTGGCTTTTTCTGTTCCGTCGAATAAAATCCGTGGTCAAGAAAACCCATTTTGAGTCGATTACGGACATCCAGGCGGTCATGACAAGGGTACTTGCGGAAATCCCAGTCGAAGCGTTCCTGAAATGTTACGTAGCATGGATAACGCGCTGAAATCGTTGTATAGCTGCTCAAGCAGACTACTTTAAGGGAATGGCGGAGTCGTAGAATAATTTCTAAATATACGGTTTTCATGGAATCAGTGTCATAACTTAATTGTCACGCCTCGTATACCTTAAATCTTGAAGTATGGGAAAAATAACTCAAATTTATTCAATCATCTCATTTAAAACTGCCACCATTTTGTTTTACGATTACTGAAGTCACTAGTTGAACAAATCTTTAAAAACATTCATGATACCTATCATTCCTGAAGCTTCCATACAAAGTGCATATGGTTCCATAGCCATACGGTTCCGTAGTAATAATAGCGTATATTGTTGCATAGGATCACAGGAAAATTCAAATCGCTATAACTTCGTTAAATACGATTCGATCATTTTGAAACTTTTAGGGCAGATTAATTTTAGACCTAGTCATATGTGCTTAATTTTATTAAATTTAAGGGTACCATTACGGTTTCATTCAAGAAAATGGAAAATTCATAAATTATTCTATTTATAACAAATTTGAGTGAATTTTGTCTTCTCACATATTTGTTATTGTTGCACTCATAAAGGCCTACATTCATGATTTTTTCAGATTTTTCCAATCAGAAGGAGGGTATGCGAAAATTTCTTACATGTCCCTTTCTCCTCCCCCTCTAGGTACTGATAAGATAAATTTAAGACCTGTTTTAAAAAAACCTCATTGAGACCTTTCCAATGAGACCCCACTCGACTACCAGTGGTGAAAAATTCTGGGATTATTGTTGGCATTTAGCCATGATGTATGTCGGGCATTCAGGTCACCAGCAAGAATACAATAACTATGCAACTTGCTAAATTCGAGGAATTCAAACAAGGAATTGAGCTTCTCCTTGAACTACTATGGTTTCTTATGAATTCAAAATCCTTAATTATCATGGAGTGCCATGAATTGTGGTGGGTTTCAATAAGGAGCATAATGTCAAGCTTTTGCTTAACAATAAATTCAAGGAGATAGTCACGTCGCTGTAAAATATCAATGAATTTGTCGTTGATCGAGATGAGATGAAGCTTATCCATGGAAATGTGACTGGATGATAAACTGTTTTTGAAGCATGTTGGCCTAAACGTCGAAAAACGAAATTTATTTGCTTATTTATTCTTTCCGAAATAGATTCAAGCAGTTAGTAAATTTCGAGAAGCAGCGCATTATTGCCACTTACATTATTTATTTTATTCACATTGTTGTCTGCTGGTTCTCTAGCAGCAAGTGCAAATGATACTCTGAGCCTGATGAAGTTGGAATGTAATACACTGAGACAACTAGGATTTGTATTGGAGAAAATAATTGACACTGAAGAAGGGAGCAACATCAAATATACCGCAGTTGAAACAGTATAATTTTGCTTTTGGACCCATCTGAGCCAATTTGCATTCAGCAGCGGCATCAATATCTTTACATTTAACGCAACGATGGTGCTTGGTACAATTGGCAGCCGAATGACCGAATCTTGTGCACCTGTAACACTGGTTGACTTCGGTTTTTTGAAGACGTTCTTATCCGACAACTCTAAAGTTCAAGCACTTCACCTGTTAGAAGTCACTTGGACTGCTATCGTTAGAAATCTGTACCAAAAAAATAAAAGTAATGTTTTGCCTTCAACCATTGATGTCCTTCTAGTAAAATTTTTCACTCTAATGAATTTGACAGCTGTTGCTCCTTTTTTTGAATACCTCCATTCCCTACCACTCTCTCCATCACTCTTTTTTCTTCGCACAACGCTCGTGCGATTTGCATTCACATTACGTCGCTTGGTCCTTTGTGCCACCCAGACAATGTTCAACACATCGGTATAAGGGGGCTCACAATATAATGTGAACTAGTCCTTTTCACGAACATCTAGTCCAAAAATGATGATCAGCTCTCAGAGATAAAAAAATTCAATATAATACGATGCATTCAAAAAAAAACTCTGTGCAACTGTCACTTCAGTATCTCGCCGATAGGGTCAAAAAAACGCCCTAAGATACTGGGTTCTTAAAAGCAGAATTACAGGTCCACGCATCAATCAGTGCTCATTAAACGCTTCCTTAGTCTATTCTTAAATACCAAAAGCGAGTTTGCTTTCTTAACAATTTCTGGTAGATTGTTATGTATGCGCAGATGATCATTCGTTGCGCTATTCTTTAGACGATCCGTTCTGGCAAAAGGTATTACGAATTGATCTGCACTCCTCGCATTATATGGGTTGATCTGTGATACCTTAATTAATGGTGTTCGTTCCGATCCATTAGTTTTTAAATTTTTGTGGATAAACTTAGCTTTCTCCATAATGATGATTTGACTAAAGGTTAATGTGATTTTGCCAATTGGTAAACCAAACTTGTTTGAGTAAGCATTGGCAGCTTTAGAATATTTTTATACGCTTTGGTCAGCAGCCTGGAAATACTGGTTAAATGTTGCTTTGTTGATTGACTCTAAATAAGTACTCCGTAATGCAATTTCGTCAAGACAAACGCATTTAGAATAAGCTTCTTGATGTGCATTGGGAAATTCTCATATCTTCTTAACAATCCCATTATTAGGGCTAACTGCCTCCTTAAGCTATTTATGTTTCGTAACCAGGTCATACGATGGTCTATGATAACACCAAGTTATTTTATTTTTAGCACTCTTTGCAACCCTTTTCCGTTAATAGTTAGTTCGACATCTTTGTCTCTTTTGCTTTGCTTAAAAACAATACGAGTATATTTCGTCTTTGTAGTGTTCAGTATTAGTTTGTTTTCAATTAACCACTGATGGTATTTTCCTAGATCCTCGTTGATAGTGTTCGCAATGGCAGTTTTGTCTTGTCCTGAATAAAGTAGAACTGTGTCATCAACATATAATGTGTGATATCCCGTCAACCCACATGTATTTCGATTATTTGTGTATAGCAGGAACAAAGTTGGGCCAAGTTTTGAGCCTTGGGGAACTCCTGTTTTCGTAGGTGCTTGCTCGCTTAGGACATTGTTGATTAAAGTTCTCTGCGATCTTCCCTCCGAGTAACTCTTAAACAACTGCTTAGGACTACCGTGAATACCATAAAATTCAAGTCTACGAAGCAAGAGGTCATGATCAACTTTGCTTTTTTCAAATTCACAAAAATTGCGATGACATAATCACCTCTGTCAATTCCTAGATTAATGTAACGTGTGACAGAATGTAGGGCATCCAAAGCACTCTTGTTCTTTGAAAACCAAACTGACGTTGGCTTACGATAGGGTTTTCAACTAAGACTTATGTCAATCGATTGTTCAGTATTTTTTCAAATATCTTACTAAGTCCCGTCAGCAGCGCAATCGGGCGAAAGTTATTCGGGACGAGATGATCACCACTCTTAAATATAGGAACTATTTTTGCAAGTATTTGTTCTTCTGGAAATGACCCGTTCCTAATATGCACGTTTATAAAATTTGCCATAATCTTGGTTATGTCCTCTTTTATAATACTAATCTCATTCATCGTGATGCTATCGATGACTGGCGCCGTATTCTTTTTCAATTCATTGATTACATTTAAGACTTCCCTTCTTTTTGTTTGATGAATGTGAAGGATGGAGTTTACTGCAATATTTGCAGTATTTAAATTGCTTGCTGAACTGGCAATGATTTCTTTGGTGATTCATCCACCAATTGTTAAAAAAGAGTTATTTAATGAGTGCGCCGCGGCACGTGAACACGATGTATTAGAGGGCGCATCAGGATTCAGTTGAAAATTTTGCGATATACCCTAGGTTGGAGAGTTATCCTTTACCTCATTTATTATTTTCCATATTTCATGGGAGTTGTAAGCCACTGTTTCCATTCTTCTTGAGAAATATGAGAATTTAGTCTCTATCACCAGTCGTTTTGATTCTTTTTTCGCTTGCATATAAACATTCCATTCCATTGTTCTTCCTGTAGTCCATGTATGCCTTTCTTTTTGTAATACTTGCATCAATTAATTTTTTCGTTATCCAAGTTCGTTGTCGACACCTAATGTACTTCCTGTAACATTTCAAGGAGATACACTTTATTCTCCCCACTGTCCAGGCCCTTTGACAGGAACGTCTGATTTTTCTCCATCTTTGACGTGTGTCAAGTGAGGAAATTTCGCACTATTTAGAGCACCTTTGGCTAGCTTGAAATCAGCCAGTGTTTTCGTTTTAATTGTGAGTTTGCCAGCGGATTCTACGAAATTATTTATCTAAAACTTGGCTGCCAATAGCCGCACCATTTCCCCTCCACACTGCCCAAAGACATTAATTGGAGGAACTTTCTCAGTTATCTTATTATTTTTAATAGGAAAACCAGTAAACACACTGGTTGGCTTCCTTCTTCTTATTTTTAAATTTTAAATATTCAATAAAATTATATTTTATTGGGGCACCGACTCGGTATCTATGTCGTCATTCATCGAAACAATTACCGGATAAGCTGTCGTTTGAAACCTTCCACACTTAGTATAATATCGGCAGCATTAACCGATGTCCGTTTTGCATCTTGTATCGTTGGTTTATTTGCTTGTTATGCCTTTTGCGTGGCTGTTTTATTTTCACCCGTCTTATTTGTTATGGCTTCTTGTTTTCCGAACGTACTCCGTGGCTTAATCACTTTAGTTTTGTTGACGTTTGATAATTTACGAATCATTTCCTCCAAATTTTGAATTCGTAGTTTCATCTCTTCATTTCCTCGGCTAATTCTTTCCAGATCTTCGCTTGAAAGCGTAATGCGCTTGCTTTGCTCAAAGTTTTCTTGTTCGTTTTTTCTTTTCATTTGCTGTATCTGAAATGCCTGGCCTCGGGTCCCCCAGCGTACCCCCAATGAAGAAAAAAACGTTTGTTCTTTTTGACCTTTTTGAGACTTCCCCACAAGTAAAATTCAGATATTCGATAAATTGTTCGAATAATTTGACGATATGATAAGTTTTAAAAAATTGTTTTCAAATTGACGTTGTGAAAATTATTTTAGTTTTTTAGGGTTTTGTACTAAAATACAAAACCCTATTGCTATCACGACCTGTGTCCGTCTGTCCGTCCGTCCGTCCGTCTGTATTTCACAGCACTTTTTCTCCGAAACTATAGAGGCTACAGCCACGAAACTTTGTGGAAAGGTCAGAAATGGTGACTTATTGAAAGTTCAAGGGTGGAAAAATTTTTCAAAGGGGTTTAAGGGGGGTCTCCTCATAAAGGGAGGTGACCCCTCAAAAAAAAATTTTCACCATTGGTAGTCGAGTAGGGTGTCATTAGAAAGGTTTCAATGAGATCTTTTCAAAACAAGTCTTAAAACTGCCTTATGAGTACCGAGGGGGGCAGGGGAAGGGGAAATGTACGAACTTTTCGCGTACCCCCCCCCCTCGCGATTGGACACCTTCCATCCGAAAAATCTGAAAAAAATCATGAATGGAGGCCTTTATGAGTACAACAACAACAAATACATGAGAAGTCGAAATTCACTCAACTTTGTTAGTAATAGTATGATTTCTCAATTTTATGTTTTCTTGAATAAAATCTAAACGGTACCCTTAAATACAATAAAATTTAGCAAACAGATGACTATTTATAAGATCATTCTTTCCTGAAAGTTTCATAAAGATCGAATAGTATTTAACGAAGTTATAGTGATTTGAATTTTCCTGTATTACTATGGAACAATATGCCCTGTATTACTATGGAAACATATGGCTATGGAGCCATATGCGCTTTTTACCGACTTAGAAACTACAGCTTTGCTAGGATTTGCATGAAAATTTTAGGAGTGATAGGTATCATGAAGATGAGTACATACAATTGAAACAAGTCGAAGAGGCAGGAGAGAGCTCCTAGCAAAAGGGCTTTGTAACCATTCTAAGATTCGAAAAAACAGGCCATGAATCGATGATTACAGTACAGAGGAGTGGCCCCTGAAAAAAAATTTCATGGAAGGTAGCCGATATGAGTATCAACTGAAAGTTCTCTATGAGAGCTTTTCAAAACAGTTCTTAAACTGACAGTTTTTGCTTCAGTGGTGGCAAGGGGGGGTAGAACATGAAAAATGTGTTTCCTCCCTCGCGAATGGACACTTGTGATCTAAAAAATCTGAAAAAATTATCATGGGAGATATTTATGCGTATAACTATAACAAATACCTCAGAAGTCAAAATTCTTTCAACTTTGCTAATAATAGTATGATCCTCGAACATGACATGTTTCTTGATTTTATTCGTTACTGGTTACTGCATTTTGTATCCATTTTCCATCTTTGACGTGTGTCAAGTGAGGAAATTTCGCACTATTTAGAGCACCTTTGGCTAGCTTGAAATCAGCCAGTGTTTTCGTTTTAATTGTGAGTTTGCCAGCGGATTCTACGAAATTATTTATCTAAAACTTGGCTGCCAATAGCCGCACCATTTCCCCTCCACACTGCCCAAAGACATTAATTGGAGGAACTTTCTCAGTTATCTTATTATTTTTAATAGGAAAACCAGTAAACACACTGGTTGGCTTCCTTCTTCTTATTTTTAAATTTTAAATATTCAATAAAATTATATTTTATTGGGGCACCGACTCGGTATCTATGTCGTCATTCATCGAAACAATTACCGGATAAGCTGTCGTTTGAAACCTTCCACACTTAGTATAATATCGGCAGCATTAACCGATGTCCGTTTTGCATCTTGTATCGTTGGTTTATTTGCTTGTTATGCCTTTTGCGTGGCTGTTTTATTTTCACCCGTCTTATTTTTTATGGCTTCTTGTTTTCCGAACGTACTCCGTGGCTTAATCACTTTAGTTTTGTTGACGTTTGATAATTTACGAATCATTTCCTCCAAATTTTGAATTCGTAGTTTCATCTCTTCATTTCCTCGGCTAATTCTTTCCAGATCTTCGCTTGAAAGCGTAATGCGCTTGCTTTGCTCAAAGTTTTCTTGTTCGTTTTTTCTTTTCATTTGCTGTATCTGAAATGCCTGGCCTCGGGTCCCCCAGCGTACCCCCAATGAAGAAAAAAACGTTTGTTCTTTTTGACCTTTTTGAGACTTCCCCACAAGTAAAATTCAGATATTCGATAAATTGTTCGAATAATTTGACGATATGATAAGTTTTAAAAAATTGTTTTCAAATTGACGTTGTGAAAATTATTTTAGTTTTTTAGGGTTTTGTACTAAAATACAAAACCCTATTGCTATCACGACCTGTGTCCGTCTGTCCGTCCGTCCGTCCGTCTGTATTTCACAGCACTTTTTCTCCGAAACTATAGAGGCTACAGCCACGAAACTTTGTGGAAAGGTCAGAAGTGGTGACTTATTGAAAGTTCAAGGGTGGAAAAATTTTTCAAAGGGGTTTAAGGGGGGTCTCCTCATAAAGGGAGGTGACCCCTCAAAAAAAAATTTTCACCATTGGTAGTCGAGTAGGGTGTCATTAGAAAGGTTTCAATGAGATCTTTTCAAAACAAGTCTTAAAACTGCCTTATGAGTACCGAGGGGGGCAGGGGAAGGGGAAATGTACGAACTTTTCGCGTACCCCCCCCCTCGCGATTGGACACCTTCCATCCGAAAAATCTGAAAAAAATCATGAATGGAGGCCTTTATGAGTACAACAACAACAAATACATGAGAAGTCGAAATTCACTCAACTTTGTTAGTAATAGTATGATTTCTCAATTTTATGTTTTCTTGAATAAAATCTAAACGGTACCCTTAAATACAATAAAATTTAGCAAACGGATGACTATTTATAAGATCATTCTTTCCTGAAAGTTTCATAAAGATCGAATAGTATTTAACGAAGTTATAGTGATTTGAATTTTCCTGTATTACTATGGAACAATATGCCCTGTATTACTATGGAAACATATGGCTATGGAGCCATATGCGCTTTTTACCGACTTAGAAACTACAGCTTTGCTAGGATTTGCATGAAAATTTTAGGAGTGATAGGTATCATGAAGATGAGTACATACAATTGAAACAAGTCGAAGAGGCAGGAGAGAGCTCCTAGCAAAAGGGCTTTGTAACCATTCTAAGATTCGAAAAAACAGGCCATGAATCGATGATTACAGTACAGAGGAGTGGCCCCTGAAAAAAAATTTCATGGAAGGTAGCCGATATGAGTATCAACTGAAAGTTCTCTATGAGAGCTTTTCAAAACAGTTCTTAAACTGACAGTTTTTGCTTCAGTGGTGGCAAGGGGGGGTAGAACATGAAAAATGTGTTTCCTCCCTCGCGAATGGACACTTGTGATCTAAAAAATCTGAAAAAATTATCATGGGAGATATTTATGCGTATAACTATAACAAATACCTCAGAAGTCAAAATTCTTTCAACTTTGCTAATAATAGTATGATCCTCGAACATGACATGTTTCTTGATTTTATTCGTTACTGGTTACTGCATTTTGTAAGTAGAGTACAAAACCCTTCTGACATGAGCATAGGTCTGTCTACCCAACTTGTTTAAATTATTGATAGGAGCTTTTAAGAATACGCCTATACGCAACAAATGCCAGACGTAGAAATTATCCAAAAAAAGTCTTTATGCAACGAACGCTAAACGTAAAATCACTCGAGGAGTCATTAATGCCTTTCTGCTTATGCAAATGTGTAAAGGGATCTCGCGTAGTAGATGAGAACTCTTTTTCTTGGTATCAGTTGGCAAAGGAAGGCATTTTGAAAGTGGAGTGTACTTCTTAATGTTAAACTGGGAAACTTTCTATATATACGAGTGTATGTATATAAACGGTCTACTATTCAGGACATAACAATTTTATCTACTCGTATTAATAAAACACAGAAAAATTTGAGATATTGAGTTCAAATTTATTGTGGGTGCAGTGCAAGCATTATATCGTATGGTTCGATTCTTTGCACACAATTTTCCACCGCTCTGGCGCGCATTTCGACCTGAACGTTGGCAATTTCACGTTGGATATTAACTTTGAGCTCGTTTAAAGTTGCTGGCTTGTTAGCATAGACCAGTGACTTGATATAGCCCTATACAAAGAAATCCGATGGCATTAAGTCGCATGAACAAGGCGGCCATTTATCGAGATAACACTTTCACTAAATTCGCCTTGCAATAAATTGATTGTGAGGCATGCTAGGTGGCTGGTGGCATCGTCTTGTTGAAACCACATTTCGTTAAAGTCATGCTCACCCAATTCTGGTTACAAACAATCTTCCAACATAACATGACAGCGCTCTCCATTGAAGGTAAAATGACCGTCGTTTTCATTCACGCAAAAATACGGCCCAATAACACCTCCGGCGTGAAAACCGCTCCAAACAGTAATTTTTTGCGAATGCAGTGGTATCTCAAAAAGCACATATAGTATGTTGTTGACCAATAATGCATATTTTGCTTATTAACAAAGGCATTGAGCCAGAAATAAGCTTTATCGCTGAATATGATTTTTCAATGAAATCCTTCATTTTCTTCAAGATTTGCCAGACCTTTATTGGAGAAGTTTCGCTTTTTTGACTTTTAACTTCTTGAGTCAATTTAACCTTGTAACCATGTAGAGGGAGATCTTAAGAATGACGTGAAATCCACTGATTTGGCTTATTTTACATCGATGCTTTGCTTCGAGCGGTACGATATATTTTTGGCACCGAAACGTCCAATAGTAAAAATTTCGACTCGAACTTATCCACTATAGTAGACACAGCCCGTCGTGTGGGACTCTTAGAGCTACGATCGCAGATTCCGAATTTCGGTAGTAATTTTCAATATTTGAAAACGTTGCTGGTTTATAAACTTTACCATGATAAACATGCTAACTTTAACTAACACTTTGACATTAACAGTCCATTAGAAAAGTTTGAGAGTGCGTTCATATAAAGATACGAATTTATTATGTCCCTAGTGTAAAATTGTAAATATATATACAGGGTGCGGCAGCATAACTTCCTTTTTTGAAATGCCCGCCCTTAAAGTGCTAACTGTTATAGCGCGGCGCTAGTAGTCTCATTCGAGAGAGGTGATTTTAAAGTTTTGCTCATCCCTTGGTTAGTCGCTATCATGCGTTGGAACAGTGCGGAGCGTGCATAAAAAACAAGTACCGCTGAAAATTTGTTTTGTTGAATTTTGAAAAAAGGAAGTTATGCTGCCGCACCCTGTATATATATATATATATATATATATATATATATATATATATATATATATATATTTATATATATATACATAAATTTATATATACACATATATGTATATATATATATATATATATATATATATATATATATTTAAATATATATATATATATATATATATATATATATATATATATATATTTAAATATATATATATATATATATACATAAATTTATATATACACATATATGTATATATATGTGTGTGTGTAAATATGTGTGTGTGTGCATATATATATATATATATATATATATATATATATATATATATATATATATATATATATATATACATATATACGAGTATATATATATATATATATATATATATATATATATATATATATATATATATATATATATGTATATATACATATATATACGAGTATATGTTAAGACTACAAAAACTTATTGTTTCTAATTTGTGTTATAGGCAAAATAAATGATTCTACGTCTAGCACTTGTTGCAGGTAGACGTGTTTTAAAATCGCTCCTGTCATTAATTTTAAAAATTTATTAATTTTTTTCAAAAGTCAGTTGTTAATAATTTTTTTTAATTGAAAACCATCACCGCCGAATTATTCGAACAGTTATCAAATACCTGAAATTCATTTCCTACAGAAGTATCAAAAGTGGAAATACGTTCAAGGGAAGTTCCGGTTTGATAACGTTCCCTCTAGTCTCGCTGGAAAAGCAACGAGATGGAGGAACCTGATGGCTTCAGCCATCAACTAGAATCGTCATCGTTGGCAATGGACACGGCCAACGATAACGGGCGAAAAAAAAGCTCAAACGAATCTACGATAATAACGAAGAAAAACCGCAAATTTTATCGGCCATCGAGATCGAGCAGCTGATTAAAGATAAGGAGGAAGCTAACAAGATTGAGAAAGAAAATCAAAAGCTCAAACTTCAAATTATTAGAAGCACTCGTTGGAACATTGATGTTCAACAAAGCGCAAGAAAGCAAGAAAGGAAAAGAAGTAAATATAAAAATTACTGAAGATAAGAAAACTAAGAAACCGAAACAAAAAGCTGATCAAGAGGATTTCCTCAGCGCAGGCGGAGCAAATGACAGCAGGAATTATTATGCAGCGCTAGCTGGACTTGAAGATACGATGAGTATTGAAGAGGATCCAGGTAAAACTTCTGATTATTTTACTGCTAAGCTTGATAATGAATTTATGGAATACTTAAAAATTAAAAATAGGAAGTAAAAACCAAAAGTTTTGTCTGCTGGTCTATCCGTCAAAATAAATCAAAAAAAAGAAAATGTCCCAACGATCAATGATTTGGGCAAACGAGCAAAGATATGGTTCGGCTTTTGGCATCTGAAAATAAGCTTAGTAATTTTGAGATCAAAAGAGTCAATGCCAATAAACTGACAATAAGAACTAAGTCACTGCGTGATTTCCAGGCAGCAAAAAGTGCGTTAAATTCTGGAGATTTTCCGCGTTTTACAGACGCTCCCAAAAGTGAAAGAAATCAAACCTTTTTAATTGAAGGGTCTGGACTGCGGAGAGGACACAGTCAATCTCCTTCAGGTGCTCCAAGAAGTTGCACCAGAAATACAATTCATTTCTTTTAAAGACTTTGCAACAAGGAGATCAATTGTCGAGCGTAAAATCTTGCTTTATTACTTAGTCCAGATTCCCAGCAAAAGTAGCTCAAGTGCCCTGCAAGAAATAGGTACTTGAACTTCCGTATGGTGAAGTGGGAACGCCTCCAAAAAAGTGAGGTCAACCAGTGCTACAGGTGCCAAATATTCGGGCATTTGGCTGCCAATTGCGCCATGAAATATAGGTGTGTTGAATGCAAAGATATTCATACTCCTGGCGAGTGCAAATTGGCTCAGGCGGAGCCAAAAGAAAAATTATATTGTGTGAACTGCGGTGTCTTTGGTCATCCAGCATCATATCGAGGATGCCCCCGATATCAAATTGTAAAGGTAAAATTCACTCCAAAACAAAGTCAAGCCCGGGGTATCATTTGCACTTGCTGCGAGAGGATCAGCAGACAATTTAAATAAAATAAATAATGCAAGTGGCAATTATGAACTGCTTCTTAATATTTCTCAGCGATTAAATTCTTTATCGGAGAGAATCGATAAACAAGATTCTAAAATTACCACTGTTTTTCAGCGTTTAGAGCCTTCAAATGCCTCAAAATAAGTTATCATCCAGTCACATTCCCATGAATAGGATTCGTCTCATCTTGATCAACGTCAACTCTATTGTGAGTGTACATTGACGTGACTGTCACCTGGAGTTCCTTGTCAAGCAAAAGCCTGACACCATGCTTCTCACAGAAATCCACCCCAATTCATGGCACTCCATGATATTCAAGGATTTTGAATTCGTAAGGAACGATAGGGTGAACGGTGATGGGGGAAGTGGCATCGGGACATTGGTTCAAAGACCCTATTGTTTCCAAAATATTGAAAAAATTGAATTCAAAAGCTTTGAGTCTCTTTAAGTGTCCGTTATCAAAATTTCACTGCCAAGTGGGGACAACCTCTTCGTTATCTCTGCGTATGCAACTGGTGGAACTGTTCTCAAGCTCATGGAGGAGCTCAATTCCTTATTTGAAATACTCGAATTGAACAGGCTGCATCGTTATTATATTCTTGCTGGTGAGCAGAACGACAAGCATATATCATGGCTGAACGCCACCCATAACCCAAGTGGTTTATTCCTGAAATTGTGGATAAAAGAGAACCAAACTGAAAACAGGTGCAATCTATATGGGTTGGAGTTTGCAACATACCCTAGGACAAATTCATATTTGGACCTCTGCATTGCTGATGCCAACTTAAACTCAGCTTTAATAGCCTCAAAGAAAACTGCAGGTGCTTCCTTATTATAGCGACCATAATGCAATTGTAATGGAAGTCAATCATCGAAGTAATGATTTCTCCCTCATTCCAGTTCAACACGAAAAGTTTCAAAAGAAGTTTGATCGGGAGTACCAGAAGCAATGTCCCCCTTCTGATCATGGCAACTCTTGCTCAATGGTTCCTATGACAGGAATCTAATTAACGATGAAATAGATCTCTATTTGTCGAAGTTAGAGAAGTTGACGTTGGAAGCGATTGAGAAAGTATTTCCAAAGATTAAACATCGAAACAATATGGAAAGATATGAAACACCAACCATTGCAAGGTTGAAAAGATTAAAAAGCTTGCTTCTTACACGCGTCAACAATATTTATCGAAGATTTTTGGACTACAACCATCCCTCGTTTCTCTGTTGAAATTACACCTGAAGAATGTCCGGAACTTAATCCTTTGATACGAAAAAACTCAGGATTATTAGCCCACAGGACCCAGATGGCATTTTCACGAAATTGAATAGCATATTCCGCAAGAAGTCTCGAGTGAAGGTATCGAGTCTTGAAGTCACTAGTGATGAGATAAATCTTCTCGATAGGGCTGGTATTGAAATTGATAGTACGACTCCGGATAGAAATGGAAACCCGATTGTTTGTGAGGGATTGGACAAACTTGCCCTGATTGGAACACATTTTGAATTGGTTCAACTACCGAACCACGAAAGATTGAATGAAATAATTTCAGAGGTCGTTGAAGTAAAAGTTTTTGACTCCAAATCAAGCTTGAATGGCCAATCAATTCTTCGTTTCAATGAAACATTAACACCTGACCTCAAACCGAGCTTGAATCTAATTGATAATTTTGTCAGCTATGAAGACATGTTTTTCATATTTCGCAGGATAAACAACAAGAAATCATGTGGTATTGATGGTGTTCCAAACGTAGTTTTCCCGCATTTACCTGAGGTTGCTATTAGGAATTATTATATATTGTTCAACAACATGCTGAGCAATTCATATTTCCCAAATGAGTGGAAAAAGGCTTAGGTATTTTCAATCTTGCAGAAAGGAAAAGAATCTTCATGCCCAAAAAGCTATCACCCAATCAGCTTGCTGCCTAATATCAGCAAGGTGTTTGAGGTGATTCTCAACAGGGCATTAAACGCCCACATTGAGGAATATGAGTTGATGCTGGATTGCCAATTTGGTTTTCGTACCAGGCATTTGACCATACATGCAATAACGAAAGTAACCTCAGACATCTGTTGGAAACTAAATGATAGACAATGCGTTGGAGCATGTCTCATTGATATGGAGAACGCCTTCGTTATGGTGTGATTAGATGGACTAATTTTTAAACTCCTTCAGGAAAGTTCCCCCGACAGCTTGTCACCATGATGTGTAATATGTTATACGGGAAACCGTTTATTGTAACTGATGGAAATCTAACAACAATGCGCGAATTCAAGGTCTTGAAGTGTCTACAGTAGGGAACAGTTACTGTGCCTCTGATCGTCTCAGTCTTTATTCGCAAGCAATTGTACAGCTTTGATTTTAACGTCTCACCAACGTAATCATTGGTAGCCTTTGCTGATGATCTGATCATCTATAGGGCAGACAGAAAAGCTACAATAGTTCAGAGCAATCTTCAAAAAATGTTCAATGATGTGCAGCCGTACACTGACAATTGCCGAATAAAAATCAATGCATAGAAGTGCAAAGCTATTTTGTTTCGGACAAAGCTGCAGGGGGTCAGTCAAGACCTGAAACGTAATTGGAAGGATTTCCACATCATGGCTGGCGAGGGTAGTTCAGAACGGGTTCCACGTAAATTCTGTGTTCGATACCTCGGTGTTTATCTCGATCAGTATCTATACTGTACTGAATATATGGAAATCATGATCAGTAAGGCACAAAAAGTAGTCATGATCCTACGAAGACTCTTTCATTCCAGATACATTGATCAGAAGGTCAAAATTATCTGTTACAAGACTCTGGTTGATCCAGTTTTGATATATGGATGTCCGATCTGGTATAACCAGAGTGCTAGTACTATAGAAAAATTAAGAGTTTTTGAAAGGAAATGTCTTCGTGCATGTAATGGTTTCTACAGAAAGCCTGAGACGAATTGGAAGCACTATATATCGAATAGAAGCATTTATCAAACTGCTTAAGAGACAAGAGTCGATATCTTCATATTGAAACTTCTTCGGAATAATACCGCAAGATCTGTAACTGTGAGTGAAAACCCTTGAATTTCACAGCCGTTCCACCCTACAGACGGGTATATTGTGACTTTCCTCGCTACTGGCTTCGTTGCTGCAGAAGCATTCGTGTATTTGGACATGAATCGATATGTTTTTGATTCTGGCGGCGTCCCAGTCATATATCACATATGTATATCGACGGGCCACCGATTAGAAGATAAAATATCCTCTGAGTTTGAGTTCAGGAGACAAAAGATTCCAATGGAGATACCCATTTGCTAGATTCGTTGAAGTGAATCGAGCTGAGACGACGCAATCTAGGTATTGGTGGCTGGATAACAATGTCTAAATTATTCGTATTTATTTTCAGTTTTTGTAATTTTTGTTACTTTGTTTTTAAATTTTAGCTCATTATTGCTACATCTAGTGTTGTTGTTTATTTGTGTTAAAAATAAGGGATAGTTTAAGTATATGTGATGTTTATTATATAAGGTTTAAATATAAGATTTTTTTTTTCTGGTAGGGAGGTGAATGCCATTTATGCACAGAGTGTGGGACTCCCATGCGCGACTGGCGTACCCACTAAACACCTCCCCTGTCAACCTGAGAATCCAGCGTGGAACCGTTTGACACATTACTTCGGGCCAGGTCTCGTTTTGTTACGCCGTGGGGCGCCTTCAAGCTGAGGAGTCCCTTTTCTAGCGGGAGGGGAGAGGGGAAGAGGAATTGCCAGAAGAGCGATCCCCCAGCCCCAGAGCCTCCGGCTGCTATGAGTTCCTTTTATATTTTAGGACTGCCCGAACATAATGTGCCACCTGGTTCCATTTGTCAAACGATTCGAGCATCGCTACAACTATATTAACCGGGGTGAGCTCTCCCGTCTTCCTGTAGAGTTCCCTTTGCAGCCTGACCCATTTTGTACTCGCAAAAAATATGTGGCAGGCATTGTCCTCCTCTCCTGGGCAAAACCGACATTCGAGAGACAGTGACTTCCCGATCTTGTGCAGGTAAGACTGAAAACACCCGTGTCCGCTCAAAAGCTATGTCAGATAGAAGTCAGTCACACCATGCCTTTGTTTTAGCCACGGTCTCACATCCGGGATGAGGCGCGCAGTCCACCTTTCTTTCGTGCCATTGACCAAAGACTGCTGCCAATCATTGAGCGAGCGCTGTCTCTCCTCGCGGACAACTATCACCCTTGCATCCTCGTTTTGGCGCAGGTAAATAGCGCGGTGCTCTCTAGCAAGGAGGGCGACAGGTATCACACCTGCAATCACTCTCGCCGCCGAGTCGGAGACTGTTGGATACGAAGATGCAATTCTCAGTGCTCCTCTTCTCTGTACCTGTGCCAAACGTTTTCGGTATACCACCTTGCTGAGAGCGTCGCCCCATACCTCTGCTCCACACAGTAGCACTGACCCTACAGCACTCATCAAGAGGCGTCTTCTTGATGGGCTGATTCTCCCTACGTTGGCCATAAGTCGACTCAGAGCCGATATTCCCGAAGCAGCCTTCTCAGCCATTGCCCTGATTTGCTCAGAGAAACTCTACCCTAGGTACTTCACCGCTGGCTTCGATTCGATTTGTATATCTCCAATACTGATCATTCTTACTCTAGGGATTCTCTTTTTTGTCAAGATGACCACTTCGGTTCAGCCCGCGAGCAGTCATCCAGTCCCTCACTCGGCGCATTAGCATACCTAGCCTAAGTTGTGCTTGTTCAACGGTGCGTCCAGCAACCAGAGCCGCAACATCATCCGCATAGCCGACCAAGCGCGGCTCATCTGGCATCTCAGGTCTCAGTAGCCCGTTGTAAGACACGTTCCACAGGTCTGGGCCAAGGATAGATCCAAGGGCAGCACCCGATATACTTTCCATCCTTCGTTGGCGCTGTGTCGTGTCGTAGAGCAGGCTTCGGTCCTTTAGGTAGTTCCTCAAAAGCCGCATTAGATAATCTGGAACTTGAAAAGAGTTTCCCAGCGTGTCCAGGAGATCCACCCATCTAGCGGAGTTGAAGGCATTCCTGACGTCAAGTGTCACCAAACAGAGCGATTCGTCGCTTTTTGCAACTATGTGCTTCTGCCTGCTGTACTGCCGAGGAGATAGGTTCCCAGCAGCACGAATCGCGTCAGTGAGTCTCCCCTCGATGAGTTTCTCTAGCACTTTCCCCAGCCATGTCTAGCATGCATAACGGGCGGTGTGCAGACGGCGATTCGGGATTTCCCTTCCGCTTGCTGATCAGCACGAGCCTCACCACCTTCCATCGTACCGGGAAAACCCCGTCCCATAGGCAAGCGTTGAATGTGCTGAGCAGGAAGTCAATACAATGGTGATAGACGAGCCGCAACACCTGAACTGGAACACCGTCTGGACCTGGAGCCTTCCTCGCTTTCAATGAGAGGACTGCCTCCTCCAGTTCCGGCTGCGTAAAGAGTGGGCACTCTACTACTTTTTCACCATGGACAGCGTCAACACGGACGGGATGGGCGAGTCCCCGCACTATCGCGTCCATGCTTTCCGCATCATGTATACAAGGCTTCCGTAGGGCACCAAGTTTCCCCATGACCAGCTTGCAGCCAAGGCCCCACGGATCCTTGTTCACATTGTCCACTAGGTCTTGCCAGCAGCGAGCCTTGCTACTGTTGATCAGTTTCTGAAGGCATTTCCTGGCCGAATTATATGCTGCCACCCAGTTGCATGCCTCGTCAGGGTTCCGCGCCCGTTGAGCCTCACGTCGAAGCTTGTGACACTCCCTTCGCTTTTCAGCGATTTCAGTTGACCACCAGTACACTGGGGGCTTGCCGTGCCGGGGGCTTTCGACGGGGCATAGAAGCGCAGCAAGCAGTCATAATGATGCTCACAGTAGAGTTCACCACGTCTTGAGCTGCCAGTTCTTCCGTCCCCTCCGGAGCTCCCTGCAGCGGCTCACCTGCTGTGAGAACCTTAATGAACCTCTCAACGTCCATCCTTCCGATGTTCCATCCAGTTGTAGAAGGCCGAGAGCACGGACGTCGGGAGACAGCATCCCTTATCTCAAGCAGAATGCACTGATGATCACTAGCTGAGTAGTCCTCTAATACTTTCCAGCTGCGTATCCTCCATACTAAGGACTCCGAGGCGAATATCACGTCCGGTATGGTTCCCTCACAGATAATACGGTGGAAAGTCGGCGTATTCACAGAGCTTGGTACAACGAGGGCCGTCCTGGCCGCCATTTCCAGGATTCGTTTAGCTTTAGCTTTAGCGTTGAGGTCGCCCCCAACGAGCACTTTGCCCTCTGCGTTCGAGACAGCGCCCTCCAAAGCCTGAAGCTTGACTTGGAAAGATGATATCGATTCATTAGGCGTTAGATACACACTAAAGAAGGTGATCCCTGAGCACCGAACCCACACAAAACCATCCTCCCGTCCACAACTCTCCGCCTGAAAGCCACTGTTCCGAACCCAGATAGTGGCAGTGCCAGTTTTATCAGAATACCATAATGCAGGACTTATATTATGGTGTTGCTCACTGAGCAGCAAGAAGTCGGCTTTCATGTCCCTCGCAAACTGCTCAAGCAGATTTTGGGCGGTTGAACTGCGGTGAAGGTTATGCTGCAGGATGCGGGTCATCTAAGCTCTAATTTCGCCTTGGCTAGGGCTTTCTGGAACACCCGGCATTTTCCTGATCCCAAGACGTGACCAAAATCAGGTTTTGGATCAGCATCCTTGCAAAGAATACAGTGTGCCTCCTTCGTACACTCTTTTCTTTTATGTCCTATTTCATTGCATTTGTAACATAGGGAACTCCTATCGGGTCCTTTGCATACTTGTTTGGTGTGACCATAACCAAGGCATTTAAAACATTGAAGAGGCGTTGCTTTTTGCCGTGTCCTACAGGCAACCCACCCAATTCGTACTTTGCCCTTGTTCAGGAATTGTTTGGCGTCCTTTTTAGTCATGTCAACTATGACCATGCGTTGTCCCCTGTTGTTTTCTGGTGTCAGTCTCGCTTTGATCCTTTCCACGCTAGGGAACTCCCTTTTGATGGCCTCTTCTACCTCGGCCAGATCCGTCACGCAGTCAATGTCTCGTATTTCGATCGTTGCCATCGGCTCGAGCGGGGCTGTAGCTGCGCTTTTGCCGAGGACTTTCTTTACTGCGTCACAGAATGCTTCTTTATTGCCGGCCTCTACTCTGAATTCGAGCAGTATGTTGCCCGACCGCGTTGGTCGTACTACTTTAATGGAAGTATTGGTGTCTTCGGGCCTTACGTTTCCCCTGATGTCCCGCAGTACCTCCGCGTAGGATCGGCCATCTTGGGGCTTTACAAGTAGTGCCTGCTACCGGGGTCTTCGTCGGGGCTTCTGCCTTTCCTGTTTTGCATCAGGTCCTTTTTCTAATTAGGCGTCCGTACGAGCTTTACTTTCCTTTTGTAAGCACTGTATGGAACCCGTGATCTGGTGCTCCACGCCCATCAAGTGCCTCTTCCTTCCTTCTTTTATCCCGATCTCTTTCGATTGGGCTAGACGCCATTCATTTATGGACTTTTAATGATGTCGCCTTTAGATTTCACCCTAAGCGCCTCTTTCGCCTTCTGTTCACCTTCGGCCCTTAACCATCTCCTCCGATAGTCCCCTTATGCGATCTAGGAGCTCCTCTAGTTCAAGGAGCCCTGCCTTTGCTGTTTTGCTGATTTTTGGGGAGTCGCATGCAGCTTGTATTCTTTTCAGAACATCTCCCACTTTTCGGAGTAGTCTCTTGTTCTTCGAATCGCTGGGCCGCAATCGTACCTTACAACCATCCTTAGGAGTACTTCCGTCATATTTTCAACGTTGGCGGTGCATTCACGCGGTGTTTGGTCACTCTTTGCTTTTAGTGCTGTAATCTCCTCGTTGGCTTCTTGGTTTTTCGTTGCAATGTCAGGATTTGCGACCCTTGCATCGGTCGTTTCGGTAACGATCGCAGCAGTGACAATTGAATTTTCGGTGCTCTTTATGTTATTTCCCACCGCTCGAACACCTGAAGTGTCCTGCAGAGTTTCCCGCTTCTCCTTAATAGGACGCTCGTGCGTTCGCATAGTTTTTTTGCTGCGCACAAACGCCGCAGGAATCTCAGTCTGAACCAGACTGTCTGCTATTCTCCGTTTTCCGTCCGTCTTCACTGTCTTTGTGTTAGTCTTCGTTTTTGTAGTTGTTAGTACCGCTCGCGATGTACTGTTGACATCGTGGCTGCAACCACTGGTTGCGTCGTCGTTATTTAGATGTTTTTTATCTTTTGATTTTGTTTGCTCCAGTTTTGTTGGGTCCCCCCTCGGAGCCGCTATCTCCGTTCATGTGTGTAGTCGCCTTTTTGGTCCCATGGTTATCTTTGCAGAGCAGAGGGGCCATGCGAGGGTTGGCACAAGCCCTTATGGGGACAAGTGGTCATAGCCAGACCAGCGCTAATCGGGAGTCCGTCTCAACCGAACATACACTACCAACCCAATGGTGCGAACTTCGAACGTACTCCGAGGCTTGCCTAGGTTTTACCGGGACGTAGACGATATGATAGTTGAATTGGAGCCGTTCACACCCGAGTTTCACCTCGGCGCTACTGTGCAAAGCAACTAGGTCCAAACCATCACATCCGCCGGCCCAAAGCGTCAATTCCAGTTCGTTGAGATAAGATTAAACGCGTCAGTTAGGAATATTGTAATAGAATTTCACAATATAAGATAAAGATTTGGATTGAATTTTATTAGGAACAAGTTAAAACATATTAGGTGTAGGATCAAAGTTCACTGTTGTGTTTAAATTGTAAATAATTTTAGGATAGTGTTACTTGGTTTTTTTCTCCTCTTTCCAATTGAATTAATTATTCTGAATTTGCTAAAGTTTCTTTTGATGAAATGTGTTTAATTATAACATATAAATTTAGAGAGCCATTTGGGCCATTAAGTTACTGTATGTCTATTGTTGGGAATTCGCTTTATATTCTTTGAAATTTATACTGATTAGTATTAAATAAACCGCTTTCGACTTTGACTTAGGCAAAATAAATTTTATATACCTTTTGCAATAAGTAAGTCAAGCATCATAATTCATAAAATTTGACTTCTCTGAATTAACTATCTGAATCATTCCCTACTTATTTTATTGGAGTAAATGCTAGATATTTCATTTAAAATAGAGTAGACAGAAAAGCTGACTCTTAAACATGCAATAAATATCATTGGTCCTTATTTTGCTAAAAAACGCAATTTTTCACAGATTTCGTTCACCGAAAGAATTTCACATTGTTGAAATCATATAAAATAAACTAATCTCAGAAATTCCTCAATTACAGTGACGATGAATACAAAACATTAAAGCGGATTCAATAACTTTAGTAATGTTCGGTCAAGCTTCCATAAAAACGAAATATCCAAACTATATGATAAAATGCGAAAATCATAGATTCTTTATTTTTCTATTATATCTACACTTTTTCAGCAACCTATACCAAATAAAATCACATCACTGAGCCCATTTTGTTCATCGAAGCCGTTCTATCGTTATATCAAGAAGTAGTGCTGAAAAATCAACACTATAAATAATGCATACTCGAGCTTACAAGCTAGAAATTCAAGATGTTGACTTCATACATACTTTGGGATCAGCTTGTTTCCAGCATTTGTGCAGCCAGAAAGCTCTTTCACATTTTGTATCCCCCTTGGGGTAAAGACATTTTTTACCCATATGAAGAGCGATGTCGTGCATTGAATCCGGTAATGAATCATGCAGTTTCTCCAAATGAACTTCCCCGTCTTCATGCAAAACATCTGTGACGTCAAACACACAATACATGTAGCATTTCAATGCTTCGTCTTCATGGATTTCGCCATCACTGAACTCCTTGATTGCTTCTACAAAAGGAATAAACGTTTGTACGAAAGTACTGACATGAAAGCATTAAGATAACAATTTTAAATGCGTTCGTATGAATAATATCAATGTTTCACGGATAGCAACTTGCCTTGCACAATTCATTGAAGTGTACGAAATTGCAGTCAGCAACTCAAGTAATGCTTACAGAAGGATACACTACTTCATCAATTCATGCGAGATAGGCATATGCAAGTCTTTTTCCAAATTAAATTTTAATGCAACAAGCCTTCATAGCATACCGAGATAATCTAAAAACGCATTTCATATCACAGATGCTAACTATCTGGAACGAAAATTACTACGTTCTCGTTCCTACTTTCAATGGCGAAAAATTATGAAGGATGCAAACATTCGATTCCTTTTCATCACTACTACTATTCACTACTTTCAAACTTCTTCAAATCATCTGCTTACGTACCTTCCGTAACTCCAGTTTCCTTCACACAGTGATCATGAGCGGGTTTTAGTGCTTCCAGTAGCTGTGGCGGAGGATACTGCAAGAGTAAGAGGATGTGGGTAAAATATGTGTCATGCAAGAACGCCAAAATAGTGTAGCAATATGCAGTATGTCGTCTCAGAACTAGTTCAGGCACGAAGCCATATGCGATACTTTCCATATGTACACACACCACAGTTGCTGCTATAAATTAATACATCATAAACCTTCTATACCTCTGCATCTCTGCGGGGCTCCGTTTTTTGGCCAAGAACACTATCAAACTCGATACAGCAGCTATAGAACAGAGCAGCAAAAATACACAAGGGAAGAGATTTCATTGTCGATATTATATTTTCCAGCGACACAGGACACACAGGGAAAAGCTGAAAAGTATGGTAGAAAATATTGGCCACTCAGTCCGTCTAGGCTTGGCTCTAAAACTGCTACTCGCAGATGAAAAATCGAAATACAAAGCAAAGCCCCGAACACAAATTGATAAGTTGAAAAATTATGTGAACATTCTCGCTACATTTCAGTTCTTTTAAACGTTTCGATTGGATGTTATTTTACAACGATACACGGTAGTGGAAGGGTTGAGTTCTCCCCCTATGAGCTTCTCCAGCCACGTTCAAGTTAAAATGTAATTACAAGTTTGGCAGCTAGTGAAAAATTAAATTGTAATTTGCGATCTGCTGACATATTGTCAATCACTTTGATAAATTAACAATATGGCAAACATTGCGATGCTCTTGCAAACCGGCACGAAAACCATGTTTATGCCACAAAGCACCCCATAATCTTCTGCTTGTATTCTTGTCTCGCTGCAAAGTTGGTGGAAACTTTGCGGCAAAGATTTGACAGATGAGCAATAATATTCTTAGTATGCAACGCAAACTTATAAATGATTTTAGAATTTTCTACGTAGGCGATTCCTGTAGCAACGTAGAAGTTTCTTTAAATTGAAATCACATAGTTCACTGTAACGAAACCAGTTCAGTTGATACAGAGAAAATCCTTGAATTACTTTTATTATAGACATGTAAAATAATATATTTTTATATTGATGACGTCAGAATATAAATTGAAACTTGATTAAATGACCTTGCACTTTAATGTGATCGCAGGTGAGCACAAATAAAGACAATAATTTAACATCCTTGACCTTCACAAAGTTTTAATTAAATTTGATATAATTAAAATTAAATTACATATATTATTGTGACATATCTTGTGTACTTTTCTTGAGAATTGCAAAGTATACTTCACCTTGGAATCCGGCAAAACCGCAGTAGTATGGGGGGAAATGAAACAGAGTCCATGGAAATCGAGGGCGTAAACAATAAGCTCCGAATTAACTGCTTGAAATAATACACTAAAGTAAAATAAGTACAAAATAATTATTATACGAGTATAAGATTCAAATTTATGATTTGCCTAAGACGAGTCTATTGACTTTAGTTTTGGGGTATTAATTTAAATTTAGTGCGTTTTGTATAAAAAGTTTTTGACATAACTGCGTTGTCTTTAATGTCAAAATAGTTATAATAATTAAAATAATTGAAAAAGCAATTTTACATCCAGCACTCGTTGTATACAGACGTGTGTTAAAAAGGTCCTGTCATTAGTTTTTTTAAATTAAATAATTCTTTTAAAACGTCGGTCGGAAATTAATCAATTTGAAAAAACTTATCGATATCTAAAGAAGTTCCAAAAAACGAAAAGCAGACATTCAAGGTGCAGCTCCTTTGGGTGAATATTGCTTCCGATCTTGCTGCAAGGCAACGGTATGGAGTGGCCCGATGGCTTCAGCTATCAAAAAGCTATGGTGTCCATCAAAGACAGGCAAGAACCTGTTAACACAAAGATTCGATTGAGAGAAAAACCAAAAAACAGGTAAATTGAAAAAAATAGTAAAAGCTAATGAAAACATGGAGAAAATCCAGAAAGAAATGGAGAATTAGGACTAAGTATCCATTCATTAGAGGAATTGGTAAGAAAGAAAAGGAGAAAAATTTAAAAGCAAGCGATTAAAAAAAACTAAAGAAATCACAAGAGGAACCTAATCAAGAGGATGTTTCAAGCGCAGGCTGCAAAAACATGAGTACAAATAGTTATGCAGCGTTAACTGGGCTAGAAGATTTAGTGAACATCGATGAAGCTAGTAAAAACGTTTAAGATTCCAATAATAAATCTAACAATATATTCGTTAAATATTTAAAACTAACTCCGGCGTATAAAGCCCCAAGCCCGTTTGAGACAGGAGGAGGGAACCCCTTGTTTCCCAACATACAGCTTCCATGATTCCTCTTTCCAAACCGCCCCAATTGAATGCTAGTAAATGCTCACTGGGTCGCACATTGGGCATACTGGCTCCCCAATAATGGGACATTAAATGCCAAAAAATGCTAATAACTGTAAAAACGTCTGCAGCTCTGCTAAGAAACCCCACTTACACCTCCTTTGTGAGGATGTAAGAGGGTGAAGGCGAATCTTGTGCGCCTGATAACGGAATCGACGTAATAATCATGCTGCCGGGATTGAGGTTGGAAGACGGACTAACTCCCCGTCCCTGGAAAACCTTGAAATGTTTCAAAACATGCGAATGGGCCTTGGAATGGATTGGATTCATCTCAACGACCTCGCAATCGAAAAAACTACTATTGCATTGGATCCAGGAATGTCAGATCAATTACCCTGGCACTGTAAAGGACCTTTTACAACAGGCCAGTCAATATTAATTCAAATTACTGGCAATCCAGGAAACTGGTCATATTATTCAAGACATGAGATCATACACTATATTCAAAAGGGGGAAGCCTACTGAAAAATGAGAATTTCAAGTGGCCTTTATTGTAGAGAAGGAGTTCAAATCGCACGTTATGGATTATGAGGCAATAAACGAACGGTTGTGTGCGATCCTTGTAATCCTTCAAAATCTGGCTGATTAATGTTCACGCCTCAGCTGAAGAAAAGGACGAGAAAACGAAGAAATCGTTCTACAATCACCCGGAAAAACTAATCAACTCATTGCCTACAAACGACACAAAAATAATTCTGGGTGATTTTAACGCTAAAGTCGTCAATAAGATATCTCATCGGGGAACGACTGGAGAATATAGCCTCCAGAATGAAACAAATAAGTCCGGCCAGCGCCTGATTGACTTGGCATGTAGCAGACATCTAGTCGTAGGTCCAAATTGCTTCCCACATCGACGCATTCATAAAATGACCTGAGTGTCACCGGATGGCAACACATAAAACCAGATCGATCATATTCTGATCCAACAACGTTGGGCCTCGAAAACACTTAGCATCCGTAAAAACCGAGGAGCCAATTGTAACTCAGATGATTACTTGATCAAAGGCATACTCGTATTTGGCAAAGGTCAGCCTGCTACAAAGATTTCATATCGAAAGGCTCCAAACGGCGTCTGTGGCCACAAATTTTGCAGAGACTCTTGACAAGCAGTTGGCTCTCATCATATCAGACGTGTCGTTAAAGACAAGCGAAGAGCTCTGAATGGAAGTGAAAGCAGTTATAAAGCCCGTGGAAGAACAGACGATTGGACATCAAGCCCGACGCAAGAAAAATAAATGATTCGATGACGAGTGCCAAAATGCGTTAGATAAAAGAATCAGGCGTACACCGAATACGTAGGTAAGAAAATCTCAGAAGAGTAGCAAATAAGATCATTAGCATTTAAAAAATCAAAAACTATGATGACCAATTGATAAGTGTAGATGTAAATTTAGTGAGCAACCACACAAAACAAGCAAACAAAGTAGTAAAAAGCCTAACACATGGTTATCAGTGCAAAACCACGCCTTGCCGTGACGACATCGGCAATATCACCACTGATGAAACCAAGATTCAGGAAGGATGGACATCATATTTCAAGAACCTCCTAAACTCTCCGCACAGCTCCAGAACATCGGAATCTATAGATGTTTACAGAGAGCCTCCGTTGGCAACTCTGGATAAAATGTGTTCCATCATCAAAGCCCAAAGGATAATGAAGCGCTGGGCATCGATGAGATTCCAGTGGAGCTCATCAAATATGGTGGCAGTAGTGTTCATCAACCTATTCACAAAGCCATCCAGTACATTTGGCAACAAAAACATACGCCGAAAGAGTGGAGCCTATCAATTATATTCCCTATCCTCAAAAAGTGACAAGTTACAGTGCGAAAATTATACAGGCAGATCACTATTTTGTACGGTGTACGAAATATTGAATAGTCTAAAAAGTACTGAGCCTTTTTTGTCACTCGATGGTGTTCGTTGTCATAGATCCGGCAGTGCTAATCAGATTGAATCAAACTGGCACGCGTTTAAAAGTTGATATCCCAGTCTAAAATTTTCATATGGGCGGTTTTGTATTTCGTCATTCGTGTCAAAAGTTGTATTTATTTCAAAATGAGTGTAATTTCAGAAAAAGTTCGTTATATTTTACAATATAACTTCGATCAAGATCAGAATGCACCGCAGGCTCATGAAAAAATTTGTGATGTATACGACCAAGATACTTTATTAAAGCCACAGCCAAGAGATGGTTCGCTCGCTTTCGTTCTAGAAATTTTGATGTAAAAGATGCATCTCGCTCAGATCTGCCGATCACTGAAAAATTCGATGAAATCTTAAAACAAATTGAAGAAGACCGACACATAAGCAGCCATAACATTGCTGAGAAACTGAATATCCATGACTAAACAGTTTTGAACCATTTGCTTAAGGCTGGATACACAAAGAAGCGCGACGCTTGGGTGCCGCATGAATTTACACAAAAAAATTTGATCGACCGAATTTCCATTTGCGAAATGCTAATAAAACGCAACGAAATCGAGCCATTTTTGAAGCAAATCATTACAGGCGATGATATAAAAGGTAAGGTACGAGAATGTCGTTCGAAAAAGATCATGGCCAAAAACAGTTGAATCATCACAAATGACTTTAAAGCCAGGTTTGATACCAAATAAGGTTATGTGTGTAGTGTGGGATTGGAAGGGAATTGTTTATCATGAGGTGCTAGAAGCTGACCAAACACTCTATTTTTTTCTGTACTGTCAGCAATTAACCATCTTGCAACAAGCACTTCAAAACAAGTTGGGTAAACAGACCTACGCTCATGTCAGAAGGGTTTTGTATTCAATTTACAAAATGGAGTCACCAGATCGAATCAAATCAAGAAACATGTCAAAGACGATTTTATTGGAGAAAATATGAAATACGAAGATCATACTATTATTAACAAAGTCGATCGAATTTCGACTTCTGAGGTTTTTGTTATTGTTATACTCATAAATATCTCCCTTGATAATTATTTCAGATGTCCATTCGCGAGGGAGGAAACACAATTTCGCGAGGGAGGAAACACAATTTGTTCGAATCCTAGAATGGTTACAAAGCCCATTTGCTAGGAGCTCTCTCCCGCCTCCTTGACTTGTCTCACTTATGAGCATTAATTGTAGGTACTCATTTTCAGTCATTCATTAAATTGAATCAAGTGTTCAAAGCATGCACCTTAAACGTTGAAGTTGGGAAAAAATAACTCAAAATTATTCAATCATCGCATTTAAAACAGCCACTATCTTGTTTTACGATTACTGATACCACTAGATGAACCAATTCTCAAAGATATACATGCACCTATCATTCCTGAAATTTTCATGCAAATCCTAGCAAAACTGTAGTGTCTGAGTCGGTAAAAAGCGCATGTTGTTCCATAGCCATATGTTGCCATAGTAATAAATGCAGCGCATATTGTCCATAGTAATACAGGAAAGTTCAAACCACTATAACTTCGCTAAATATGATTCAATCTTTATGAAACTTGCAGGATAGATCAATCTTATAAATAAGCATCTGTGTACTGAATTTCATAGAATTTAAGGGTACCGTTAAGATTTTAATCAAGAAAACATAAAATCGATAAATCATACTATTACCAACAAGTTGAGTGAATTGCGACTTCTCACGTATTTGTTGTTGTTTTACTCAACAAGGCCTACATTTCTGATTTTTTTTAGATTTTTTGGATCACAGGTGTCCAATCGCGAGGGGGAGGACACAAATTTTTCGTGTATTTCCCCTCCCTGTGCGCCCCTCGAAGCAAACTTTGCCAAACTAAGGCCTGTTTTGTTAATTTTTCATCAAGACCTTTCATTTGATACCCATATCGGCTACTTTCAATGAAATTTTTTTTTCGGGGGGTCACTCCCCTATATGGGGAGACCCCCCTTAAATACATTATAAAATTTTTTAGTAGTTGAACTTTGAAGAGAACACCACTTTACACCTACTTACAAAATTTGATGTTTCTAGCTTAAGTAGTTTCCGAGAAAAACTGCTGTGACACACGGACGGACGGACAGACAGACGGACAGATGGACAGACAGGACGCGAAACTAGTAGGGTTTTGTAAAATTATTTTACAAAACCCTAAAAACCGGCCAGAATCGAACAACAGAAAGGGCTTAATCTTCCATCATGAAAATGACAGACCACACACATCTTTGATGACCCGGCAAAAATTGACAGAGCGTGGCTGGGAAGGTTTGATGCATTCAAGCATGTACTTGAAAAATGCTGGGAGTCCAACAAAGATGCACACCAAATCTTCCTAGACTTTAAGCAAGTATACGACAGTATTCATCGTAACGTACTGTACCAAGTCATGCTCGGGGCATCCCAGCCAAATTAATCCGTCTTACAAAAGCCCTCCCAAGTCCGTATAAATAACTAACTCAACAATGCCTTTGACACAAATATCGGACTAAAACAGAGAGATGGGCTGGTCCCATTGCAATTCAATTTGGCTCCAGAGTACGTCATAAGGAAGCTAGCTGTCGATGAATGAGGTACGTTACTATATAAGTCGAGCCAAGTAGTAGCCTATGCAGAAGACATCAACATTTTGTCACGGTCATTAACAACCACCAAAAAACCCTTACTGAAACTTGACAGCAAAACAAAACTAGTAGGGCTACAAATCAGTGAAAATAAAACAAAGCTCATGACGCAGTCAGGAAAAAATACCTCAAATACACAGAATGTCACACATTTCGAAAACAGTATCGAAAATGTTGGCGAATTTGTGTATTTAGGCACCAACATAATGAAGGCGGATGATGAAAGTAACGAAATACGCCAAAGAGTACAGCTTGCAAATAAAATATTTTATTCGGTTTTGACAATCTTGAAGACCAGCTGCATACACAGGAAAATAAAACTCCAAGTATACAAATCTGTGATAAGACCTGTATTATGCTATGGATGTGAAACATAGACCCTAACCCAAGCATTCGCAAATATATTGAACGCCTTTGAGCGACAGGTCCTGAGGTGAATAATCAGAGCGAAGCTAGACGGGGGCCAATGGCGAATCTGATGCAACCATGAGTTGTATGAAATTTTCGACAAACCAGAGGCCTCAACGATTGTAAGGCTGTGGAAGGTGCAATGGTTGGACACATGAGTCGTATGGACGAGCAACGGATACCCAAAAAGTTATTCGTTGGGAGAACTGAAGGCCGTAGACCAGTGGGGAAATCGAGTTAACGCTGATCTGGCTCGGTTGACGAAGACAGTGCATCGCTGCTCGGATTTTAAAATTGAAGGACGCGGTCAATAGAGCCAGACATTTGGAGGCGTTGTTTACAGGAAACGAAGGCCCGAGAGGGGCTGAAGTGCAACAAAGAAGAAGTATATATTTAAAACTAAAAAATAGGGAGAAAAAAACCAACATTTATGTCTGCTAGTTCGTCTATAAATGTCAATAAAAGAAGGAAAAAGTTCCCCAATAAAAGTCTTTGGGCAAAGTGGCAAAGATATGGTTCAGCTGTTGGCGGCCAAAAATAAATTAAATGATTTTGAAATAAGAAAAGTAAATGCTAGCAAACCCACTATGATAACTAGGTGATTGGTTTATTTGAACGCAGCAAAAATTACTTTGAATTTTTCATGCACCCTTAAGAATGAGAAAACCCAGATCTTTTTATTGAAATATCTGGACTGCCGTAAGGACAGGGTTGATCTCCTTCAGGTGTAGAAAACAGCTACGCAAGAAATAGAATTCATTGCAGTTAAACATTTTGCAATAAGGATGTTGTCTGTCGAAAATAAGAATTTGCCTTTTTACTCAGTCCAAATTTCCAGAAAAAGCAGCTCGAGTGCCCTCCAACAAATAAGGTGCTTGGACTTTTGAGGGGTGAGGCGAGAGCATATCTAGAAGAGTTTAACCAGTGCTATAGGTGCCAAAAATTTGGTCATTTGCCTTACAATTGTGCCATGAAATACAGATATGTAAAATGTAAATAGGTCAATGTCTCTGTCGAGTTTATTGCAGTTAAAAACTTTGTGACAACGAGATCGATTGTTGAACACATAAATTTGCTTTTTATTTAATTCAAATTTTGAGCGAAAGTAGCCTAAGTGCCCTTCAAAAACGAAAGTACTTGAACTTCCGAGTGGTGTCATTCGCACTTACTGCAAGAGGACCAGTAAACAACAATGTAAATAATGTGGATAGCTAAAGTGCAAATAATGAGCTGCTTTTCAAAATCTATCAACAATTTGAATCACTTATGACATGAATTAATAACAAGATGAAAACATTAATTTTGTTTTTCAACGTTTAAGTCAACATGCCCCCAAATAACTTGGCATCCAGTCACATTTCATGGATAGGCTTCATCTCATCTTGACCAAAGTCAGCTCCATTGTGAATCTACATCGACGTAACTGTCTCCTGGAATTCTTCATCAAGGAAAGGCCAGACATCACTGATACTCACCTCAATTTATGGCACTCCATGACATCCAAGGATTATGAATTCGTAAGAAATGATAGGATAAATGGTGAAGTTACCAGGATATTGGTTACAAGACCCCATATTTTTACAAAATATTGATAAAGGCGAATTTAAAACATTTGAACTTCATAGTTTTCACTTGTTGAATGTGTACTAGCATTCACTCTTTTTTTTTTTAAATCATTTAATTTATTTTCGGCTGCCAAAAGCTGAACCATATCTTTGCCACTTTACCCAAAGACAATCATTGATGAAACTCTTTCCTTTTTAGGTCTTTGTAAAAAAAATTTTTACAAAGACTTACTAGTTTCGCGACCTGTCTGTCCGTCTGTCCGTCCGTCTGTCCATCCGTCCGTCTGTCCGTCTGTCCGTCTGTCCGTGCGTCACAGCTGATTTTCTCAGAAACTGTAGAAGCTAGAATGCTCAAACTTTGTGATAAGGTCAGAAATGATGGTCTCTCAAAAGTTAGGGCCTTAAAAAAAATTTGAAAAATGTTTAAGGGGGGTCCTCCCAAATAACGAATTGGCCCTTAAAATTTTTTTTTCATCAAAGGTAGTCGAGTGGGATATCAAATGAAAGGTCTTGATTAGAACTTATAGAATCTGAAATAAAAAAATCATTTTATGAATAAGGGGGTCCAGGGGAAGGCAAAATGTACCCAAAATTTGTGTCCCCCCCCTCGCGATTGGACACCTTTCAGCCGAAAAATCTGAAAATTATCACGAACGTGGACCTTTATGAGCACAAGGGCAACAAATACCTTAGAAATCGAAATTCACTCAACTTTGTTAATAATAGTATGATTTGTAGATTTCATATTTTTGCCCATAAAATCAAAACGGTACCTTTAAACTTCTTGAAATTTCGCAATTATATTATGAAAGAAACTGTGCATCTTTTGTGTACATTTGAACGATTTCATATCTAAGTATTGGATGAATAATTCAAGTTATCGATTGACACCATTAGAAAACTTGTTTCTAACCCTAGGATGTTTACAAAGACCTTCTGGTAGGAGCACCCTCCTGCTTACTCAACTTGTTTTATTAATATTGACAGACTGTGGGGTTTTTCTCGTTCTTTTAATTTTTTAAAAATTCGATGAATGTATTATCAGGTTTAGTATAGCAATTTTCAGAATTTTTGTTGCCATTTTCCTCTTCAATGTTCATTAAATTATCTAGCCCAGCTAGTGCTGCATAATAATTTCTGCTGATGTTGCTCCACCCGGACTGAGGACATTGTCTTTTTTTTGTGAGAGGGAGCCCCAGCCCCCCGGCTGCTGTGAGTCCCTTTTATCTTTTAGGACTGCCCAAGCATAGTGTGCCACCTGGTTCCATTTGTCAACCGATTCAAGCATCACCGCAACTATATTATCCGGGGTGAGCTCTCTCGTCTCCCTGTAGAGTTCCCTTCGCAGCCTGACCCATTTTGTACACGCAAAAAATGTATGACAGGCATTGTCTTCCTCTCCTGGGCAAAACCGACAATCGGGAGACCGTGACTTACCGACCTTGTGCAGGTAAGACTAAAAACACCCGTGCCCGCTCAAAAGCTGGGTCAGATAGAAGTCAGTCTCACCATGCCTTTGATTTAGCCACGGTCTCACATCCGGGATGAGGCGCGCAGTCCACCTTCCCTTCGTGCAATTCCCCCAAGACTGCTGCCAATCGTTGAGCGAGCGCTGTCTCTCCTCGCGGACAACTATCTCCCTCGAATCCTTGTTTCGGCGCAGGTAAATAGAGCGGCGCTCTTTAGCAAGGAGGCCGACAGGTATCACGCCTGCAATCACTCTCGCCGCCGAGTCGGAGACTGTTGGATACGAAGATGCAATTCTCAGTGCTCCTCCTCTCTGTACCTGTGCCAAACGTTTTCGGTATACCTCCTTGCTGAGAGCGTCGCCCCATACCTCTGCTCCGTACAGTAGCACTGACCCTACAGCACTCATCAAGAGGCGTCTTCTTGATGGGCTGGGTCCCCCTACGTTGGCCATAAGTCGACTCAGGGCTGATATTCCCGAAGCAGCCTGCTCAGCCGTTGCCCTGATTTGCTCAGAGAAACTCATCTTCGAGTAGATCAGTAGCCCCAGGTACTTCACCGCTGGCTCCGATTCGAATTTGATTAGGTTCCTCTTGTGATTTCTTTGGTTTTTTCTCATCGGTTTCGTTTGATATCATTTTTTTTTGGTCGTTTGTTTTTCTGTATTAAATATCAATTTTCCAACATGGTCCTCCGTTTAACTAGTTGTTCGAATTAGTCGTCTGATAAAATTTCAACTTTTCTTTTTCTTCATTGTTCCTTCTTTCGAATTTTCGTTTTAACTTTTTCTCGCTCGTTATTGTTGGCGATGGACATGGTCATCGGGCTCCCCCATCTCTTTGCGTTTGCAGCGATATTCGAGGTAATATTCATCAAACTCGGGTGGGCCTTGCATGTCTTCCTTCCGCTTCTCAAAACTTCTTCAGAAGTAAAACTTCAGGTATTCGATGATTGGTTGAGTAATTTGACGGTGATGTTTTTCAATTAAAACAATTAATTTTCAACTGGTTTTCGTAAAAAATTATTTAATTTTTATAAATTATTGACAGCAGCGATTAAACATACGTCAAAATTAAAGTTAAAATCGATTCATTCAATACTAATCATAATGAATTATCAAAGAATATAAAGTAAGTTTCAAACAATAAAAATACTAAAACTTAATGGCCCAAACGGCTCTCTAAATTTATGCGTTATTAATTAAAACATTTAATTAGAAAACTAATATCAAATTCAAATTAATTTAAATTATTAAATTTTTAAGATTCAGTTGGAAAAAGGAGAAGACCCACCCACACTATTCAAAAATTATTTATAATTGCAACACAATAGTAAACTTTTATCCTACACCGAATATCCGATAGCCTAATTCTAATAAAATTCAATCACAAAACTTTATCTTACACTAATGCAATGCTAACACAATACTCCTAACCTAAGCATTTAACTTTATCTCTAAACTTAATATAATAAACATAACATATACTTGTCCTAAATATTGAAACGTAATCCTAATTTGAGCACACACACATACAACAACAATGAGCAGAAACTCAAAAACTAAGTAACGAAAAATACAAAAACAGAAAATAGATACGAACAAGTTGAGTAAGCAGAAGGGTGCTCCTACCAGAAGGTCTTTGTAAACATCCTAGGGTTAGAAACAAGTTTTCTAATGGCGTCAATCGATAACTTGAATTATTCATCCAATACTTAGATATGAAATCGTTCAAATTTATACAAAAGATGCACAGTTTCTTTCATAAGCACAGTGCAGCCGCCATTTTAATCTAGCTTAAATGATTTTTCTGAATGCTCGGCCGATTGAACATGTTCAAGTTAAACACTATTCCTTAAATTTTCATGAAAATTAAAAGAAAATAAAAGTGCCTAAGTCAATTTTAAATATATAGGGTTTTCCAATAAGAGGTGTTATTTTGAATAGATCTTCTGATTTAACACCTTGCGACTTCTTCCTTTGGAGCCACGTGATAGAGAAGGCCTATGCCAAAAGCCCAGCGTCGATTCAAGACCTCAAAGATGAAATTCGTGAGGCTATCGAGGACATAGGGCAGCCACTTTGCGATTTGGTTATGGGAAATTTCATGAAGAGGATATGGTCCTGTAAGCGCGTCGTAGTCGTTATTTGCCCAATGTTAGTTATTACTATTAACGGCATATCTTCTTCTTCATAATGAAATAAATATCCGATCATTTGTATTGAAAAATGGCATTTTTCTTCTAATATCAAAATAACACCTCTTATTGGAAAACCCTATATCAACCATAAACACATGTTATTGTTGGTGTAATTCCATATAATTGAAATGGCTATAACTCACCTGATTATGATTCGATCTCAATTAAATGTGAACGTATATATCTTATGTTAGTCTATATAATTGCGAAATTTCAAGAAGTTTAAAGGTACCGTTTTGATTTTATGGGCAAAAATGTAAAATCTACAAATCATACTATTATTAACAAAGTTGAGTGAATTTCGATTTCTAAGGTATTTGTTGCCCTTTTGCTCATAAAGGTCCACGTTCGTGATAATTTTCAGATTTTTCGGCTGAAAGGTGTCCAATCGCGAGGGGGGGGACACAAATTTTGGGTACATTTTGCCTTCCCCTGGACCCCCCTATTCATAAAATGATTTTTTTATTTCAGATTCTATAAGCTCTAATCAAGACCTTTCATTTGATATCCCACTCGACTACCTTTGATGAAAAAAAATTTTTAAGGGCCAATTCGTTACTAGGGGGGACCCCCCTTAAACATTTTTCAAAATTTTTTTAAGGCCCTAACTTTTGAGAGACCATCATTTCTGACCTTTTCACATAGTTTGAGCATTCTAGCTTCTATAGTTTCTAAGGAAATCAGCTGTGACGCACGGACAGACGGACAGACGGACAGACAGGTCGCGAAACTAGTAGGTCTTTGTAAAAAAATTTTTTACAAAGACCTAATAATTTAAACATTCCCATTCAGCCACAAATACCAAGATTGCTCCGTCTCAGCTTGACCAGCCTAAACAAATCTAGCAAACCGGTATCTCCATTGGAATTGTTGGTCCCGTGAACTCAAATTTAGAGGTCTTTATACGTCATATATGCTAAGAACGCCGTCAGAATTAAAAACATATCTACTCATATTCAAATACATAAGTGCTTCTGGAGGAATGAAGCCAGTAGCGAGGCAATTCGCAATATACCTGTCCGTAGGTTGGAACGGCTGTAAAATCTAGGAGTTTTTACTCACAGTTACAGATCTTGCGATATGATTCCGAAGAAGTTTCAATATGAAGACATCCACTCTCGTTACTTTAGCAATTTGATAAATTTTTCCATTCGATATATAGTATTTCCAAACCGTCTCAGGCTTTCTTTTCAAACCAGTACATTCACGAAGACATTTCCTTACGAAAACTCTTAATCCTCCCATAGTACTAGCGCTTTGGTTGTACCAGATCTGACATCCATGTGTCAAAACTGGTCTAATAAGGGTCGAGTAACAGATAATTTTGACCTGTTGATCAATTTATCTGAAAGGAACGAGTCATCAAACGAACATGACTATGTTTTGCCCTTTAGTGAGTATTATTTTGACATGTTCAGTATAGCACAGATACTGATCGAGATGAACACTGAGGTATCGAATACAAAATTTATGTGGAATCCGTTCTGAACTACGCTCAACAACCATGATGTGGAAATCCTTTCGATTACGTTTCAGGTCTTGACTGACCCCCTATAGTGTTGTCAAAACAAAATTTTGTGTTGTTTCATTCGCCAAATGCCAGTGTAGAGCTGCACTTCATTAAACATATTTTGAAGATTGCTCTGAACTATTGTAGCTTTTTGGTCTGCTGCATAAATGATCAGATCATCAGCAAACGCTATCAATAATTGCATTGACGAGACGTTAAAATCAAAGCCGTTCAAAAGCTTGCACATGAATGTTGAGAAAATCAGAGGTGCAGCAACTTTTCTCTGTTGTAGACCATTCAAGAACTTGAAGTCGTGCATTGTCGTCAGATTTCCTTCAGTTACAAGAAATGATTTCTCGTATAACATATTGTGCATCATGACGACAGGGTTTCTAGGGAACCCAACCTGAAGGAGTTTAAAAATCAGTCCATCTAACCACACCATATCGAAGATTTCTTCATATCAGTGAGTTTCCAACAGATGTCTGAGGTTACTTTTGTTACTGGTTGTATGGTCGTGGGTGTGGCATGAAAACCAAATTGGCTATTCGGCACCAACTCATATTTCTCAATGTGGGTGTTTAATGCTTTATTTAGTATCACTTCAAACACCTTGCTTATGTTAAGAAGTAAGCTGATTCAGCGAAAGCTTTTTGGGCACGAAGATTCTTTTCTTTCAAAATCGAAAATACCTTAGCTTTTTTCAACTCATTTGGTCAATATGAATTGCTCAATATCTTGTTGAACAATGTGCAATAATTTCTAATAGCAAGCTAAATATAAAACACAAGTTACCATAGCTGTAAAAAAAATTTAAAAAGATTCAAGCCCGGTATGAGTTCAGATATTAATTTTACATTGAAATGAAGGATTGTTCAGGCTTAATTAAAAGTCAGTTTTTCCACCCGTTGATTGCTGACCTCAGTCCTAAATTAAGATCAAATTTAGTACCGGACATTCTTTGTGTTTAATTTCAACAGAGCCAACGAGGGAGCATTGTTGTCCGAAAATCGCCGATAAATATTGTGGGTGCATATGAGAAGGAGGTTTTACAAACTTTTGGACCTTGCAATTTTGGGTGTTCCCTTCCATATTGTTTCGATATTTAATCTTGGGAGCTACTTCCTCAATAGTTTCTAAAGTCAGCTTCTGTAACTTTGAAAGATAGAGATTTATTTCAATTTAAGTTAGATTTTTGTCATAACAAGCATTGAGCAAGCATTGCCATAATCACAAGGATTCATTGATTCATTGATTCTGTTAATCCCGATTAAACTTTTTTTGAAACTTCCCTCAATCCGTATTTTTGAAATCCAACCATTGATTTTGGTGTTGAACTGGAATGGGGAAGACATCATCCCTTTGATGGACTGATTTTGATTACAATTGCTTTATGGTCGCTATCGTGAGAAAGCACCTGCGTTTTTAGTTAGGGACTATTAAAGCTGAATTCGTCTTGCATCAGCAATGCTGAGGCCCAAATATGAATTTGTCCGAGTGTGTATTGGGGAGGCCGACCGAAATGGATCGCAACCATATTTAATTTTATTCTCTATTATCCACGATTTCAGGAATACACCTCTTGGATTATTGTTGGCGTTCAGCCATAATGTACGCCGGGCATTCAGTTCACTGACAAAAATGTATTAATGATGCATCCTGGTCAATTTGAATATTTCAAAGAAGGAATTGAGCTCCTCCTTAAACTGGAGAACATTTCGACTAGTTTCATAGGCAGAAATAACGAAGAAGTTATCCCCACCCGGTAGTGAGATTTTGATAACGGACACTTCAAGGGACTCAAAGCCTTTGAACTCGACTTTTGAACATTTTGGACGCAATAGGGTCCTCTAGCCAATATCCCGGTCCGATTTCTCCATCACCGTTTACCCTATCGTCTCTTACGAATTCAAAATCCGTGAATGTCATAGAGTGCCATGATTTGAAGTTAGTTTCAATAAGAAGCATGGTGTCAAGCTTTTGCTTACCGATAAATTCAAGGAGATAGTCGCGTTGATGTAGAGTAACAATGGAGCTAGCGATTATTGAGATGAGACGAGTCCTATCCATGGAATGTGATTGGATGACAAGTTATTTTCAGGCATTCGAAAGACCTAAACGCTGAAAAACAAAGTTCATTTTGGAATCTTGTTTATCGATTCTCTCCAATAAAGAATTCAGTTGATGGTGCATTATTGCCACTTATATTATTTACAGTTGTATCTGCTGGTCATCTAGTGGTGAGTGCAAATAATAACATACTTCGGGCTTGACAAAGTTGGAAAGTGTGACACTATGTCGTGCTTGCGTTTGCTTTGGAACATTTAACATTTGCATCTTAGTATCGAGAATATCTTTGGTATGATGTCGGATGACCAAAAAACCACAATGAACGCAGTATAATTTTCCTTTAGGTTCTATTTGAGCCACTTCACGCTCACTGGGAGCATGAATGTCTTTGCATTTGACGCACCGATAGTACATGAGAAAGTTAGCCGCCAAATAACCAGATCTTTGACACCGGTAACACTGGTTGACTTCTTTTTTCTGGCGGTGATTTAAAACACGTCTGTTTGCAACAAATACTAAACCCTGATTCAACACGTCTGTAGGCACCGAATGCTGCAAAAACATCATATAATTGCCTTGATTCTTTAAAAAGCTCTTTTAATAACAAAACCTCTTATTTTTGGAAAATAAATCGGCATACGCCCTACTTCTAGAGCGATAGATACTCACTTTTTTACAACGATCAAACAAATACCACTACTTCAGCCTGCGGGCACGTAATTTTGCTTTTGTCTTGGATTACTGCATTATAAGATTGTTGAGTTCCTGCGGAAATTTCTATATATTTCATACTTTCTTTTTAGGGCTTTGTAAAATCATTTTACTAAACCCTACTAAAACCGCGTCTTGTCTGTCCGTCTGTCTGTCCGTCCATCCGTGAGTCACACCCCTTTTTCTCGCAAACTACATAAGCTGGAAACATAAAATTTTGTTGGTAGGTGCAAAGTGACGCCCTTTTCAAGGTCTTACCACAAAAAGAAATTTATAAGGTGTTTAAGGGGGGTCTCACCATATAGGGGCGTGACCCCTGAAAAAAAATGTAATTACATGTAGGCAACATGGGTATCAAATGGAAGGTCTTGATGAGAATTTTCAAAACAGATCTTAAAATGACAAGTTATGTTTTGGGGGATGCAGGGGAAGGGGAAATGTACGAAAATTGTGTGCCCCCCCTCGAAGAATCGACGTTGAACTCTGAATTAAATTCTTGTCTTATAATCTTGGTGAATATGCTACAATATATTCTGTTCTTAGTAGGGACGTATCTTCATAATTTTTACTTTGTAGCTTAACTCGCTTTATGTAAAGATAATATAAGGTATTGAGTCTGTAATACATCCACTTGGTGTCATGTATGCCACATTTTTGCCATATTCATGGTTCGACATAAAAGCCTCACTGGTCAAAGGTTTTATTCCGTACAATTTCGTTGAATTATTTAGCTGCTAAATCAATCTTCTAGGAATTGGTTTGCGTTTTTGTAATTACATGAAAAATTTCACTCAAGCAGCTCTCAACTCTTTTCAGCCATAAACCATTTTATCGCTGGAGAAAAATAAATCAACTTCAACTTACAAGGTTATCTAATTTGTAGCTAAAAATATAATATACTTTCATGGAAAAGTAAAATTGTACTTGGTATTTAATCTTTCATGTTGCTTCATAAAATTTAATTTTCTACGAATCAACATTAACCACAGTTGATATAAACAGCGTAACAAGTCCCAAGAGTAAGCTTATCTTCAAGTTGTTATCTGCTTTTATGCTCCGAGAATTTGAAAATGGAGAGCAATAATGACTAAAACGACGACCAAGCAAACATTTGTGTTTGTAAGAATGAAATTCTTCCGCTCTTCGTCTGTTTGAATCTTAAAAGTTCGAATAGCTCCCAGGTATAACTGCTATACAGAGAAATATGTAATTAACCCTTTCAATTGGCGAATATCAACCGCATAAGGGCAATAAAAATCATTTTAATTATACAACTGCAGATCTTTATCCTTCAAGTGGAGAACGACTAGTAAGCCTGCTTACACTTGGCGCAAGGGCATTTTTTAAGTCTGGAATATCGATTCTTAACACCAGAAATTCTAGCGCTGCTCTCGATGAGCTCGTAGTCACACAGCATGGCAAAGTAATTTAATCAGTTGTTTTTAATATGGAACTGCGATTATTTTAATTGTTATTGACACAATATAATTAACATCAGGTGAAATTTGTTCACCCATATTTTTCAAGTGCAAAATGCTGAAAATTTCCGCAAATAGACGCAGAACGAATTATCGGCCATCAGTAGGACTTAGTCGCCCCCTATGTTTACTATACATAAAACAGAGCACAATCTTCTTTAATTTCCTTCTTGCCCGCTGGATACTGCTCAGAATAACCAACTTAATTAAAGAACTAATTAAATTATCTCACCTTATTCAGAAATAACAATTTTCGTAGCCTGATGAAGCCAATCTGAAGGACAATTTGTTGCCTAGGAATTTCATATCGAAGCTATATTATGTTGTAAAAATCGTATTATTAAGCAGGTAATCTTTGCGCTTTCATTGGTTAGTATTATGTAAAATGACTTTATACATGTTTGTTTTAAATGTTTAATGCACGACCCTGCACGACTACTTATTTGTTCTAGATATATCTAAGGTGAAAATAGAATTCATTACGGCGAACAGTCAGGTTTTTTTTCGAAGTTTTTGCAATAAAGTAAGACGCAATCTGTCTCTTTTGATTGAAAAATCATCCAGATTAACATTGGTTTCCTTGTTTTGAAATTTTAAATTCAAAATCAGTTGGGCAGACAGATCTACGCTCCTCGTAGTCACAAACAACGAGTAAAGTCAAAAAAGACATAAAAGAGATGAGCGTGTTTAATGGGAAATTGCTCAATTTTCAACGGTCGCCATTTTGTTGCAATCTAGCAAAAATCACTCATATTACCAATTCCCAAAAATATGTGAATATTCTAATCAGAAAATTTAAAGAGGATAAAATTAAAACTTTAATATCTGATTCGATGAAGAGTCCCTAAAACAGGTACCAAAATTGCGTACTGTTATTGTTGTAATTAGGAAAATTTTAAATGGCCATCGCTTCCGTTAATATGATTCGATTTTAATCAAACTTACCAACCATTAGGACATTTTATAA
>OZ017739.1:283857213-283874713 GCA_963969285.1 Odontomyia ornata | reverse complement strand
CAAAACCCTTCTGACATGAGCGTAGGTCTGTTTACCCAACTTGTGTTTTTGTTTTTTTGCTACTTAGTTTAGAGTTTCAGTTCATTATTACTACATTTAGTGTTGTTGTTGTTTGTTTATATCAAAAATGACATGTTTCAATATTTAGGATGGATGTCTTATCTTGTTGATTATTAGGCTTATAGATAAGGCTTAACGTTTAGGTGTGGAATATTGTGAGAGCATTATATTAGGATAAGAAAAAGTTTCTGACTGATTTTACTAGAATTAGGTTATAAAATATTAACTGTAGGATACAAGCACACTGATTTGTTGTGTCAGTAATATAATTTATAGTTGGATAGTGTTGGTTGGTTTTTTCCCTTATTCCCGATCATAAAATAAATAATAATTTTAATTAAATTGAATTTGATATTATTGATAAACATTTTTAGTTATCAACGTATGAATATAGAGAGCCATTTGAGCCATTCCGTTTTATAACAAAAGGCTCTAAACGGCATCTGTGGCAAACAATTTCACGGAGACCCTCGATTCTGGTTCATATAATATCAGACACATCGCTGAAAGCAGCCACCGAGCTATGAGAGGAAGTGAAAGGGCCAATTAAGAACGCGGCAGAATAGGCAACTGGACAACAAGACCGACACCAAAGTAATGACTGATTTGATAATAATTGCCAGAATGCGTTCAACAAAACGAATCAGGCGTACAAATAGCATTAGGTAAGGAAAACATACGAAAAAAGTACGCCATGAAAACCCCAATAGAGTAGCGAATAAGATAATTAAAATTAAAAACAGAAAATACCATGACAACCAATTGAGAAACATTGATCTAATTCTAGCAAGCAGCAATATACGACAACAACAGAGCTTCAAAGCTTTTATTGGCCCCACCAACTCTGGATGAACTTGGTCTCACCATCAAGGCCCAAAAGAGTAGCTAACCATAGGGTGTGAATGAGTTTAAAGTAAAGCTCATTAAATATGGTGGTAAAGGTGTTCAAAAAGCCATAAATAAAGTTATTCAGCACATTGCGCAACAAGAACATATGCTAAACGAGTGGGGCTAATCAATTTTATTCCCTATCAACAAAAAATGTGACAGGCTGCAGTGCAAAAATTATAAAGGTATATCACCACTATGTGTGACGTACAAAAAATTTCAAAAATCTTAGAAAATAAAATCAGATACTACGCCAACGATATTATCGAATAGTATAAGGTGGCCTTAAGGCAGATAAATAGACGATAGGCTAATTGCTGGGAGTTCAAAATAAAAAAAAGTTCGGTGACTTAAGCAAACACACGGCAGATTTGATGGTAACTTATTGCACCAAGTAATGTTTGCTTAAGTGTCCCAGCCAAAGTAGTCCATCTTACTAAATGTCCATGGCGTTGACAACTTCCCAAACCATGTCTGCAACCAACTCAGCGACGCCTTTGACATGATCTCAGACTAAACCATGGAGATGGGTTGGCCCGATTGTTATTCGAGTTGGCCATGGAATACGTCATAAGAAAGCTGCCTGTGGATCCAAGAAGAACGTTATTATATGTTGTGTCAAGTGATAACCTATACGGATGACATCAATATTTATCACGGCCATTGGCAACTGCCACAGAACTTTTCTGAAACTCACCAGCAAAGCGAAACAAGGAGGCCTACAAATCAATGAAAATAAAGCAAAACTCTCAACGTAGTACAGAAAAATACCTCACATAACAAAAATATCAAACTTGGCGAATACAATATCGAAAATTTTGAAAATCATGCATTTTGGAACCAAAATAAGGAAAACCGGCAATGAAAGGGACAAAATACGACAAAAAATATAGCTCGTAAATAATATTTGTTATTCAGTTCTAACGGTATTGAAGTCTAGCTGCATACACAGGGAAACAAAGATTCAAGTACACAAATCTGTGATGAAACATTTGCTACGCTATATCTGTGAAATGTGGACCGTAATCCAAGCGTCCGTAAACATATCGAACGCCTTTGGCGTTGGGGTTCTGAGGACAATGATCAAATCAAAGCGAGACGGGGACCAATGGCAAATTCAGTACAACTATTTACTGCATGATATTCTTGACTATCCCAAGGCCTTAACGATTGTAAAACTGCGGGAGTTCCAATGGACTGGCCACATGCATCGTATCGGTGAACAACGGATACCCAAAAATGAATTCGTCAGAAGAACCAATGATGTAAGCAAGGTGGCACGTATTGCAAGATATGTATATATGTATGAAAATATAAATAAATATATATATATATATATATATATATATATATATATATATATATATATATATATAAATATATATATATATATATATATATATATATATATATATATATATATATATTTATAAAGATATATATATATATATATATATATATATATATATATATATATATATATATATATATATAAAGATATATATATATATATATATATATATATATATATATATATATATATATATATATATAATAACAATCGGGCCAACCCATCTCCATGGTTTAGTCTGAGATCATGTCAAAGGCATCGCTGTGTTGGCTACAGACATGGTTTGGGAAGTTTTCAACGCCATGGTCATTTAGTAAGATAGACTACTTTGGCTGGGACACTTAAGCAAACATTACATGGTGCAATACGTTACCATCAAGTCTGCAGTGTGTTTGCTTAAGTCACCGAAGTCACGTCCATTTATATATATATATATATATATATATATATATATATATATATATATATATATATATCTATATATATATATATATATATCTATATATATATACATATATATATATATATATATATATACACATATAGACATATATCCAATATATACATTTAAACGCTTATAGTTATATATATATATATATATATATATATATATATATATATATATATATATATACGAGTATATATATATATATATATATATATATATATATATATATATATATATATATATATATTTATTGTATGTATACATAAATATATATACATGTATATATATACACACACATGTATATATATATATATATATATATATATATATATATATATATATATATATATATATAGATAGATACTCTTTTGTCTATATTTATATTCTTTAGCATGATAGGACAAATATTATATTTGTATATATATGTGGATAGCCATATATATATATATATATATATATATATATATATATATATATATAGATATATATATATATATATATATATATATGTATATAGTCATATATATATATATATATATATATATGTTTGTATATATATATATATATATATATATATATATATATATATAAATATATATATATAAATATAGATACTCGTATGTCTATATTTATATTCTTTAGCATGATAGGACAGATATTATATTTGTATATACATGTGGATAGACATATATATATATATATATATATATATATATATATATATATATATATATATATATTATGTATATAGGGTGGTCCAGTCAAAGCGCACGATGTTAATAGTAAGTAAAGCAGCAAGTTTTCAGTGAATTATGTTAATATTTTTATTATAATAGAAGGATCTATGAGAAGTATACGTGAAACAAAATATCGCTCAAATGCTCGCCACGGCTACAGCAGCATACTTTTATCCGAGGGTCCGTATTTTCAATGACTCTGAGACATAATTGAGGTTCAATGTCGTTAATGTGCTGAAATATCTCATCCCTTGGCTTTTGAATTGTGCTTGGCTTATTGACGTTCACTTTTTCTTTAAACATCCCCAGAAAAAGAAGTCCGACGGTGTCAAATCACATGATCGTGGCGGCTAATTAACATCGCCACAACGTGAGAAAACACGGCAATTGAATTTCTCGCACAAAAGAGCCATTATTTTTTTGGCTGTGTGGCAAGTGGCACCATCCTGTTAGAACCACATATCATCCAGGTCCGTGACCTCAATTTCTGATCACAAGAAGTCCGTTATCATTTCGCAATAGCGAACACCATTCACGGTAACTGCTTCGTTGTCCTCATTTTTGAAGAAGTACGGCGCGATGGCGCCACCAGTCCATATACCACAACAAATAATCACTATTTGTGGATAAATTGTCTTTTCAACAATCACTCGTGAATTCTTATTTGCCCAAATGCGGCCATTCTGCTTGTTAATGAATGCACTGAGGTGACAGTGTGTCTCGTTACTGAAGATGATTTTCCTTGTAAAGTCCCTTTTGTCTGTTCAACCAACGATTCGGCGTATTGCCGACGCTTGAAATGATTACTAGGCTTCAGCTCTTGAGTCAATTGAACCTTGTGAGCGTGTGAATTCAAATCTTTATTCAAAATTCGCATCAGTGATGTTCGGGAATTGTTGGACACAACGACGAATCGAGGCTGACAGCTCCTCTGCCACACTAGCGTGAACAACAGCAACGTTTTCTGCAGGACGAACTGGGCAAGCATGCACAGGTTTCCTGCAGATGTGGTTTGCTGAACGCAAACCACACGAAATGCATTGTGATTTGAACGTCCATTTTCGTACAAGGCATCAACAACCTTAACCCTCCGAGTACACATGGGGTCAATTTGACCCCAGACGCTACTTTGACCGATTGCAGCGCCTAGGCCTGCAGAAGAGTGGGGGTATTATGGGCTTCTAAGTATATTATAGTGTCTTGACTATAAGTTTACATAGTTTGTTAACCTTCCGAAGACGTTAGTTATTGTTGAGAAACCTTTTAAATCAGCCTCAACGTCAACTTTGAGGTAAAAATTGAATTTTTTTTTACTTTATAAATGGATAGATTAATTCAAAAAGACAAAAAAAAAGTTTGAAAGTCTTTTTATTTTTTTTAAGCAATATGGAATATAATCTGCGATCTAGTGTGCGTAATCGTTTGTTGGCTGAAGACAGCGATGATGATTTTGGCGGCAGTGGTTCCTCCGAAGACGACCACGTCTCTGAGTAATCAGTATCTGATTATGAACTTTCTGAATGTTCAGAAAATGATGATGTGGAGAATGCAATTCTCAGTGAACGCCTTCTACAACAGCGTGAAAATTCAGCCGCACGAGGGAGACCAACATCAACATCGATCAGTAAAAATAAGACAAAGTCGAAAATGGGAGCTTGTGAAAGATTATCAGGTTGGAATATATAAATATGCAAAATAAATACTTTCTTTTTAAGGGACACTATAGGGCTTACCAAATGCTATTTGTACGCCTGATTCGTTTTGTTGAACGCATTCTGGCAATTATTATCAAATCAGTCATTACTTTGGTGTCGGTCTTGTTGTCCAGTTGCCTATTCTGCCGCGTTCTTAATTGGCCCTTTCACTTCCTCTCATAGCTCGGTGGCTGCTTTCAGCGATGTGTCTGATATTATATGAACCAGAATCGAGGGTCTCCGTGAAATTGTTTGCCACAGATGCCGTTTAGAGCCTTTTGTTATAAAACGGAATGGCTCAAATGGCTCTCTATATTCATACGTTGATAACTAAAAATGTTTATCAATAATATCAAATTCAATTTAATTAAAATTATTATTTATTTTATGATCGGGAATAAGGGAAAAAACCAACCAACACTATCCAACTATAAATTATATTACTGACACAACAAATCAGTGTGCTTGTATCCTACAGTTAATATTTTATAACCTAATTCTAGTAAAATCAGTCAGAAACTTTTTCTTATCCTAATATAATGCTCTCACAATATTCCACACCTAAACGTTAAGCCTTATCTATAAGCCTAATAATCAACAAGATAAGACATCCATCCTAAATATTGAAACATGTCATTTTTGATATAAACAAACAACAACAACACTAAATGTAGTAATAATGAACTGAAACTCTAAGCTAAGTTGCAAAAAAACAAAAAAAAACAACCTGAATAATTTAGACACTGTCATACAGCCTTCAATACCTGGGTTGCTTCATCATTTAGCCTCAAATATAACGAATGAGTATATCCATTGGAATTGCTATTCCCTTGAGCTCAAATTCCGGGGATATTTCATCTTCTCATCGGTAGCCCATCTTTCTATGTAACTTCCATCCCTCTTTAACTTGGTGCCGTGTCAAAAAGCAGGTCTCTGTCCTTTAGGTAGTCCTCCAAAAGCCAAGCCGCATGAGATATTTTGGAACGAGAAAAAAAGGTTTTCAATGCTTTCAGAATATCTACCCATCTAGTGAGATGATACGTACTCCTTACATCCGATGTCACCAACAGAGGGATTCTTTGCTTGGTGCAGAGATATTCCTCTGCCTTTTAAACCACGCTCTCTACTTCTGCAATCGCATTAATGGTGTAGCGTCCTACTCTAAAGCCATAAGTTCAAGTAGATAGGTTCCCAGGATTACGAATATCGTCAGTGATATTCCTTGATGAGTTTCTCTGGCACTTTCCCAGCCAAGTCTAGTATGCACATCGAGCGGTATGTAGTTGGCAATCCAAAATTCCGCTTCCCCATGCTGATCAGCCACCTTCCACGGTATCGGGAAATAAAATTCTTAAAGAAGGAGTGTTAGTGTACCTATACAGTGATTATGCAAGCTTTTTTGATGAAAATTTACAACTACCACGCAAAGTCAACATTTATGCTTAACAATATTATTTTCATGGCTCGTATATGACAAAAGTGATCAACTCCTACTTTAGTACTTCATCCAAGTCGATTAAAGATTTCATTGCTAACAGCTTGATTCTAAATAATCAGGGAGTATGATCGAAGCAAACCAGCAATTCCAAGTAAAAGTGTCTGAATTGAAATCAAAAAGTTGGGCTCACAGAACTATGCTCATATAAGAATGGTTTTTTTACGCACGATATACATACATATAGTATGGTTTAATTCGAGAAAAACTTTAATCACATACACAATAAATATATTTTTGCTTTAAAAGAAAAGCCAGTGGTACTTCATTTTATCGGGCCAAAATTTTGTTGCGATATTGCTAAAATCACTGACTAAGCTGAATCTTAAACGTCTTTCCATTACATTATATATTTGGAGATAATATTGCATATTTAAAAGTTTAGCTGTATAGCCAATGTAGTGGAAAACCCGCGTATGATTCTTGTAATTGGGGAAGTTTCAAACGGCAACAACTTTTATACATTTTATTCAAGCTTAAAGAATATAAGGACCTTTTAAAAAACTACTTAAATATCTACTTTCATTTTAAGCGGCTCATCTTCGACTATTCATTAATAAATTAAAAGCATGTTCCTTAAATGCTGAAGTTCCGGAAAAAACAAATTTTTATGAAATATTTTCATTTAGAAAGGCCACCTTTTTGTTTTACAATTAGGGATGCCAACCGTTGAACAAATTCTCAAAGATATTTACAATTAATATAATGAAACTTTCATGCAAATCCTAGCAAAACCGTAATGTCTGAGTTGGTTGGAAGTGCATATTGACCCATACCATGTACGAGTATAGTTGCTATTGTAAAACAGGAAAATTTAAGCCCCGAAAATTTTTTAAAATACTATTCGGTCTTTCTGAAATTTATAGTAATAATTAAAGTTGTAAATTGAAATAATTAAAGTTGAAATTGCAGTTGCAAGTTGAAGTGACATTTATACTCTAGCCCTCTAACCAGGTTGATGTCTACACTCAGTTTATGGTCAGCTACAAAAAATTGGGTATTCATTCACTGAAAAACTTCCTATGTAATTTGCGCATTGAGTGTCTAAACTCAGCTTATGGTAGACAAAAACAAAATTGGATATTCATTCAGTGAGAAGCTTTTTATTTCATATGCACATTGAGTATAAAATAATGCTAAATGCTTAATTAGACCAATAACTTGAGCATTAATAAGAAAATGGATTAGAAAACACAGTCGAATCCCATTTACGGATACAGTTATATGAAAATTTATTAGTGGAGTTTATTTAAAAAATTTGCGTGGATATCAAAATGATGTTGTATGTTTAAAAATAACCCAGGTTTCGCTTTTTGCCATCGTTGAATAGCTTATAGCTTATTATTAAATATTATGCATTTAGCCGCAGAATTAAGTATTAACAAGAGGCTCAAATGGACCCATCATAATCAGGAATCTGAAAAAAACGAATTTTACAAAGATTTATTAATTTCTTGGTCAGTAATAGTCAAGATGAAAAATTGATGAAAACTATTGAAACGGTAAACGATTCAAAAGTGATTGAACTTACTGCAATTCTTCATGAAACAAAATTCAGATAAATTTGTATGACTACTATTTATGGATAAATTTGCACTACTTCTGAAAGTTTAACTTAATAAAAGCAATAAACGTATTTCATATTTTGTCATATTAACATATATACGAGGTGTGACAATTAAGTAATAAGACTGATTCCATGAAAATTGTATATTTAAAAATTATTCTACAACTGTGCCATCCCCTTCAAAGTAGTCCCTTTGGGCAGCTATATAACGATTCCAGGGCGTTTTCTATGCTTTGTAACATTTTTGGAACGCTTCGACTGCAATGTCCAAGAATACCCTCGTCACGGCCGCCTGGATGTCCGTAATTGACTCAAAATGGGTTTCTTTGACCACCGATTTGATTCTAGGGAACAAAAAAAGTCAGCAGCAGCGTAAAATCGTTTTCCATTTGTGCCTGACTGTCTTCTGCGACGATTATTCGGAACCATCTTAGCGCACTACTTTTTCATCCCAAAATCGTCGGTTAAAATTTGTCTGACTGTTTCACGGTTCATAACCAGTTCCGAGGCCAACATTCGAACTGTTAAACGCCGATCTTCATGGATTAGGGCGTGCACACGCTGCGCAGTTGCGTCAGTCCGCACCTCGACTGGTCTCCCACTCCGCGCCTCATTTCCCACACTTTCACGCCCCTCCTTAAATTCTTTGCGCTATCGAAATACCTGGGCACGACTAAGAGCACTATCACCATGCACTTTTACGATTTTAGCGTACGTTTTCGAAGCTGTTCCGCCCAATCTGGTGCAAAACCTTTTCGCGACGCGTTGCTCTTGATTTCGTTTCTCCATTTTCGTGACGAGTACCACCAACACACGTCTACTCAATACGGCACAGCAGGCGAACTAAATAAGTTAGAGCGATGGTAAATATATCAATGAAGAGAAGAAGGATGCCGGGGAAGGGAAGAGAATTTCAAAGTTGCAGATTTACCACAAGTGCAGCAATAAAACCAGTCTCACTTTTTAATTGTCATACCTCGTACAATTTTTTTGCCTTCACAAAATCATTTTCTAAACAAAACTTAACCTCCCACCGGGCACTTCCAGAATCCCTCACTGCTATTTTTTTAAAGGTCACCTCTCTATACAAGGGTAAGCACCTTAAAAATCCTTGAATTTTTTCCAAAGAAAAAACCTTCTATAAGTCATGACTTTCGACCTCTCCATAAAATTCCATGGCTGTAGCTTCTCTAGTTTTGGAGAAAAACTGCTGTGGCATAGAAACGGACAGGCAGATGGATACAGATATTGATAAAAATAGAATTCTGCATTTTAGTACGCATCCCTAAAAATGCAATATATTTGCTATTTTTTTGTTTGAGTGAAGCTTCATAAAGCCTCATTGGCGCACCAGTTTATTCTCTCTCTATATTCTACTATTTGCTACTAGAATAGCTTTATTAATTGCTGTTATTTATAGCATCAAGCAATTTTTTGCTTCTTCTTCTTCTTCTCAGCACTACAGCCCCTCTCTGGCCTTCGCTTCCTGCAAAAAGCACCTCCAACTGTCTTGGCCCATTGACCGCGTCCTCCAGTTTTGAAATCCGAGCAGCGATGAACTGCCTTTGTCGACCAAGTAGGACCAGCGTTTCCTCGGTTTCCCCACTGGTCTCTGGCCTTCCGTTCTCTCAACGGATACATTTTTGGGTATCCGTTGTTCATCCATACGATTCATGTGGCCAGCCCATCGCAGCTTTCGCAGTCTTACAAACGTTGAGACCTACGAGTCACCATTGGTTCCCGTCTAGCTTCGTTCCGATTATTCGCCTCAGGACTCGTCACTCAAAGGTGTTCAATATATTTGCGGATGCTTGGGTTCGAGTCTATGTGCCACACATAACACCGGTCTCATCACAGATTTGTATACTTGAAGCTTTATTTTCCTGTGTATGCAGCTGGTCTTCAAGATCGTTAGAACAGAATAAAATATTTTATCTGCGAGCTGCATTCTTCGGCGTATTTTGTATTTTGCAAAAATTCGCTAAAATTTTCGATACTATATTCGCCAAGTGTGATTTATATTTTATTTTCATTGATTTTCTGCCCTACTAGTCTTGCTTTGCTGTCGACGAAGAAGAGTTCTTGAGCAGTTGTTAACGACCGTGACAAATGTTTATATCGTCCGCATAGGCTACTGCTTTGCTCGACTTGAACAGTAATGTACGTATCGATAGGTAGCTTCCTTATGATGTACTCCAGAGCCAAATTGAATAGCAATAGGGCCAGCCGATCGCCCTGCTTTAGTCCGCTATTTTTGCCAAAGGCATCGGCGAGTTGGTTATTGATGCGGACTTGGCAGGTTGTTGGCGTCATTTTTATTTTGGTAAGACGGACTAATTTGGCTGGGTTGCCAAAGCAAAGCATTATTTGGTACAGTACATTACGATCAATACTGTCCTATGCTTGCTTAAAGTCAACAAAAATTTGGTGAACGTCTATGCTTAGCTACCAGCACTTTTCAAGTACCTGCTTGACTGTAAACAATTGGTCTATCGTCGATCTGCCTGCTCTAAAACCACCTTGATACTCCCAAAAATACTGTCGGTGTATGATCCGGTTTTATTTTCTGAGATCTTTGAAAATATTTTGTACGCCGTACAAAGCAGTGATATACCACCATAATTTACGCACTTTAGTTTGTTAGCTTTTCTGTGGATAGAGAATATAATTGATTGGCTTCCACAAACTTCATCCAAAGTTGGTTGCGCCAATGGACGCTCTCCGCAGACATCTATAGGCTCCCATGTTCTGGAGCTGTGCAGAGGATTAAGGAGGTTCTTAAAATATGATGCCAATCTTTCCTTAATCTTCGTTTCATCAGCAATGATATTGTCGATGTCATCACGACAGAGCGTGGTTTTGGGCTGGTAGCCACGTTTCAGGCTTTTCACAACTTTGTATGCTTGTCTTGTGCTGTTGCTCGCTAAACTTTTATCTATACTTCTCAATTGTTCGTCATAGTATTTTCTCATCTTAATCCTAATTATCTTATTCGCTACTCTTCGTCGTGGTTTTCCTACATACGTATTCTTTGTACGCCTGATACTTTTTATCGGACGCATTCTGGCACTCATCATTGAACCAATAATTCCTCTTGCGTCGGGCTTGATGTCTGATCGTCTGTTCTGCCACGGTCCTAATAGCCGCTATCACTTCCATCCAGAGCTCATTGCTCGTCTTTAAAGATGCATCTAATAACATGGGAGCCAGCTGGTTGTCGAGGGTCTCCGTGAAATTTTCGGCCAAAGAAGCCGTTTGGAGCCTTTCAATGTCAAATTTTTGCATCGAGCTGGTCTTCGCTGAATAAGCCTTTGACATACGACATCGATGGGTTAATTTGATCAAGTAATGATCTGAGTTACAATTGGCTCCTCGGTATGTACGGACGTCAAGTAAGCTCGAGGCCCAACGTTGTTGGATCAGAACATGATCGATCTAGTTTTGTGTATTGCCATCCGGTGATACCCAGGTCATTTTATGAATGCGTCGATGTGGGAAGCAAGTCGAACGTATGACTAGATTTCTGCTACATGCAAAGTCAATCAGGTCCTGGCAGTTGTCATTTGTTTCATTGTGGATGCTATATCCTCCAGTCGTTCTCCGATGAGATATCTCATTGCCAAACTTAGCGTTGAAATGACCCAGAATTATTTTTGCGTCGTTCATAGGTAATGAGTTGACCAGACTCTCCAGGTGATTGTAGAACGTTACCTTGGTTTCTTCGTCGTTTTTTCGGTCAGGGCGTGAATATTAATCAGCCAGATTTTAAAGAATTCACTTTTATACGGAGTGCACACAACCGTTCGTTTATTGCATTAAAACCAATAATGTGCAATTTGAACTCCCTATCCACAATGAAGGCCACTCCAAATTTTCGTTTCCTAGTAGGCTTCCCACTTTTGAATATTGTGTGCAATCTCATATCTTGAATATCGTTTCCAGTCCAATTCGTTTTCTGGACTGCCAGTATTTTTAATTGATATTGACTGGCCTGTTGTAAAAGGTCCTTAACAGCGCCAGGGTAATTGAGTGATCTGACATTCCAGGATCCAATGCCTTAGTCCTTTTTTCGTTTGCGAGGTCATGGCCGTGAGTCCAATCCGTGTGCAAGTTTCGAAACATTTAAAGGGTTTCCAGGGATGGGGAGTTAGCCCGTCGCCCAACCTCAATTCCGGTAGCATGGTTATTACGTTGATTCTGTTAGCAGGCGCGGAAGATTCGCCTTCACCCTCTTACGCCCTCACAAAGGAGGTGTAAGTAGGATTCGCTAGCAGAACAGTAGATGTATTTACAGTTATTAGTATTTCTCGGCATTTAATATCACATTATTGGGGAACCAATAAACCTAATGTGCGACCCCGAGGGCATTTACTACCATTTAGTTGGGGGGTTTGGGATGAGGAATCATGGATGGTATGGGTTGGGGAAACAAGGGTTTCTCAAATTGCGGGTTATAGTAAAAAACTGCTGTCCCAAGCAGTTCTTGGCTGTAACCTGCAATTTAAGAAACTTCTTGCATATGCTCTAGTAATTTTTTAATGGATCAGAAGTAGTCCAGTTTATTTACATTGGATATTTAAATGAGTTTTTTTCTTTTTCTCACCCTATCATATTGCATTTCAGAAAAAGCAATCAAGGATATTGGAACAACATCAGTCTCGTTTCTTTGAAATAAATACACATATCTCTGAAAGTAATACCCTATATTTCCACTATTGCATTTATGCTGCCTCTCTAAGGACGATCATAACTGACCACAATATGAAACTGCATTTATCTCTACCTTATAAGTTAGCGCAAGTCCGATCTACTAGTTTATTATATGCGAAGGAGGTATGTTTTACCAAAATACGCAGATTTTTCTTCTAGCATTGCTCTATCAATTTTTGAATATCCACTGAAGGAGTTGCATTGATGTCACTAGTAGACGCTAATTTTGCCATTCGTATGAATGCTTTTAATTAAATAGAAGGCTATGAGAATCAGCTCCCACAATGCATCGTGCGCCAAAAACGGGGAGGCGAGCCAGTGTTGAGTCCTCAACGTTTCAGTTTCGAATATAACTTTTCTAAAACTAGAGCTCTTAAATCAGTATAACCTTGTGGGGCAGACAAAAATTTTAAACTTTTATTTATCTACATTGCTGCATTCCGCTTAACTATTTTTGCCAATGAGGGAAATATGTATAAGATCAAGTAAATCGTTGGTTGAAAATTGTGAAAAACAAATAAAAATTCAGTTTTTTTCTACAATTTGATTGATTGATTTTATATTATTAAGTTAAGTAGATATCAAAGTGTATTAATAAATTAATTACTGAAATGTTTTAATAAAATTATGATTCACAGTTAATGGTGGGTATCACAGAAATAGTAAAGCTACTACTGCTTTACGTAGATAGTTCAAGAAAATCCATATCGCAAAGTTTTAGGTTTCTAGATTTTATAGTTTCTGAGAAAACTTGCTGTGACGCGCAAAGAGGTGGACAGATGTACAGACGGATAGAAAGGATGCGAAACTCGTAGGTCTTTGTAAAATAGTTTTAACAAAGCCTTACAAGGGGAGAACCCGTTTAAAATCCTTTAAATTGTTTTTCGACTAAGAAACTATCATTAACTAGCCTCTCATGTGTTGTTTACTAAATTTGATAACTTTAGTTCCTCTAGTTCCTGAGAAAACTTATTGCAACGCACTGATAGGCAAACAGACAAACGGACGGGCAGGTATTGATTGGAAGAGGGTGCTGGAAAACACTTCTTTTACAAAACCCTAAAAATGAACTACTTTTCACAAAACGCTCAGGGCATACATATATTACAATAAAAATATTTCATGCTACTGCTTCCAACGCAAACTGTCACGTTTGCCTAACATAATCTCTAAAACGTTTAATACTGTGTATGTTTGGCATCCGATAAATTCATCTTAATTGAAAATAAAGAGCTTACCATATAATGATCCTTCTATTATTACGTTTATATAAGTATATCCTGCTCTTAACAAAAGAAGACAAATCTCATGTGACTCACACTTCTTTCATTCAAGAACAGATTAGAGTTAATAAAAGGAAGGTTTTTTGCCTTTCATTGGCATATTACGTTGACGATATATTAAATATCTAAGAAATATGAAAAGTACCCTCTATGTTTATATATTGTATTGTATTCATGCCATCCGTAAATTTTCATATGATTAATAATATATGTATGACTCATAAAATTTTAACAGCTCCAAATGTAGGGAGCAGCAAACTGAACTGAACAAATAGGACTTTGTGCAGGCCGATTTAAGAGGATTTGAAAAATGACACCATAAATCATTGAGTGTCCCAACTTTAATCTGGCAAACGTCCTTGTTTACAATAAAACAGTGCGACTCAAAACAATAAACTTCCCAACTCGGAAACTCTCTGCTCGCTATGTCCTGAAATAATAGGGGGAAGCATCGATTGTGGAGAGTCTATCATTTGTAGCAGCTTTCCCAAGGTTTCAACGGATTGATAACAAAGGAATAAATACAAATGGAGATAATTTCTTCTTTATTGCGTTATGATGATGAATGATCAAATCCAGCAAATAAACAAGTTGACAATAATATAAGCCAAAAGTAATGAATTCAAATTTTAAACATAATCTTTTGTTTGTCTACTGTTTCAGCATTCACTGTATAAAACAAATGTTTTGCGACGCCTAACAAAAAGATTTAGGTTACTTTTCAATGGAGGTGAATAGGCTCCATCGAAAAGTTTTCCTGCTTTGTCTCAATGCTATTTACACAAAAAAGTTCATCAAGTTCTCTTGCGATGACTTGGTGCTGAAATCGTTGATTGTTTTCAAGGTAGATGCAAAACAAGGCACAACGGTAACCAGGCGTTTTGCCTTGGCCTTCCGAACTTACTATGGAATCCATCCTTGTTCATACTTTGGCTTACAAAAATCTTCAATATTTCTATCTTTCGCTATCTGTCATGCTTAAAAAGTTGAACAACAATAAATTATGAATAAACAATGGCTTAAGAGCATCCGCCTGGCGGATAATATTTTCGGTGGTTGTCGAATTTTCCATAATGGGGTAGATATAAAAGTGGTCCATGGCTGTCATTAAAAAAGGCATGCGAAGCATGTCGGAAAGTTTTGTTACAATTTTTGAGGGGCCTTGAGAGGACTTTTATTAATACCTTGAGTTTTTATGTTGAGTATTTTCGGAAATGACTTTCAATAGGTTGAAGTTGGCTCAGTTGGTAGATATGCGAACTATAGCATGACTGACATTTAACTTTCCTACCAACTACCCGTTGTTATGATTACATATTTATTATGAGAAGAATTGTATCGGGAGGTAATAACTGCCGGGAAAATTGCATGACGAAATGGAAAAACAAAATATACTGGGAGAAATAAATGTTCATTAGCAATGGCGCTTTATGAAAATATTGTTTTCAAAATAAGAGAAAATGAGTATAAGGATACAATGCAAAAATCGTACATACTCAAAGCAGGGAGGAAATTATTCTTTCTTGCGGATCGGGAATGTGTTTAAATTAGACCAATTGTTGAAATGAATATGCGATAGTTTTTCATTTGATGGTCTTTTCAATGCAAAGATGAGCCAACAATTAAAACTGAGTTTTAAATCAAAATTCTCTTCAAAAATAATCTTAAAACCATTGGAATAGAAAATAACGCATTAAAAACAAGTGTTGCGATTCTTTGCATAAATCTTGCTTAAAAACCTTCTACAGACATTTATATGTAATTAACTATTCAGTCTACCAAGTAGGTACAGAATATTAAAATTTCTTGTTGGGATAACCTTAATGGTTTGGATTTTGTTTGGCAGAAAGTTGTCTTTTCATGGAATCTTGCTGAAAGCCTTCAACTTAATTTAGGACCAAAATTAACGTGCAAACATGTCCCATTGAAACTTTTCAAAGTTTTCATGTTGTTGTTTGTACAAACGTTGCCGAATGGAATGAATATGAGCAATCATGTCTGCTATAAATAGCTAAATACTAGATATTCAAGTGAAGTGCATCCATTAAATATAAAGAGGGATGGACTTTTAAAACTGCGAAACAGACATATATACATATATTGAATAAAAATTATTGAGCCTTTTTTGTCACTAGATGGTGTTCCTTGTCATATATCGAGCAATACTAATCAGATTGAGTCAAACTGACATGCGTTTGAAAGGTGACATTCCAGTCTACAATTTTTATATGGACCGTTTTGTATTTCGTCATTCACGTCAAATGTTGTATTCATTTAAAAATGAGTGAAATTTCTGAATTAAGGTGAGAATGCATCACAAGCTCGTGAAAAAATTTGTTGTGTCTACGTTCAATATTCTTTATTAAAAGCCATAGCCAAGAGACGGTTCGCTTGCTTTTGTTCTGGAAAATTTGATGTCAAAGATGTACCTCGCTTAGGTTGACCAATCACTGAAAAAGGCGATGAAATCTTACAAAAAATTCAAGAAGACCGACACATAAGCAGCCATGATATTGCTAAGGAACTGAATATCTATCACCAAACAGTTTTGAACAATTTGCGTAAGGCTGGATATACAAACAAGCTCGACGTTTGGGTGCCGCATGAATGAACACAAAAAAAATTTGATCGACTGGTTTTCCATTTGCAAAATGCTAATAAAACGCAATAAAATTGAGCCATTTTTCAAGCAAGTCATTACGGGCGATAAAAAATGGGTAAGATACGAGAATGTCGTTCGAAAAAGATCATGGTCAAAAAAGATGAATAGGTGAATCATCACAAACCACTTCAAAGCTAGGATTTACATAAAATAAGGTTATGCTGTGTGCATGGTGGAATTGGAAGGGAATTGTTTATCATGAGGTGTTAGAACCTGGTCAAACACTCAATTCGGCTGTGTACTGTCAGCAATTAACCAGATTGCAACAAGCAATTCAAAAAAGCGGCCACACACATCTTTGATGACCCGGCAAAAATTGATAGAGCTTGGCTGGGAAGTTTTGATGCATCCACCGTATAGTCCAGACCTTGCACCATCAGACTACCGTTTCTTTCGGTCTCTGCAAAACTTCCTTAATGAAAAGAAATTCACTTCAAAAAGGGATTGTGAAAATCATTTGGCCCAGCTTTTCGCCGATAAACCTCAAAAGTTCTACACAGATACAATAATGGCTCTATCCAAAAAATGACGAAAGATCATAGATATATATGTATTGAAATAAAATCCATTTTTAATAATAGAAATAGTTGATCAAAAAATGACGA
>OZ017739.1:283814713-283854713 GCA_963969285.1 Odontomyia ornata | reverse complement strand
TCGTGTTCCTTGTTGGCCCACGATTTTCTTTCCTTGGTGATTATGGAAAATTTCATGAAAAAGATATGGTCCTGTAAGCGTGTCGTGGTGGTTATTTGCCTGATGTTATTTTTCGCTATTAGTGGCATATCTTTTTCTTTATAATGAAATAAACATCTGACCATTCATATCAAAAATGGCATTTATTTTAAAATATCAAAATGACACCTCTTATTGGAAAACCCTATATCAACCATAAACACGTGTTATCGTTGTTGTAATTCCATACAATTGAAATGGCTATAACTCACTTGATTATGATTCAATCTGAATTAAATTTTGTGAGCAAATATATCTTATATTAGCCTATACAATTGCAAAATTTCAAGAAGTTTAAAGGTACCGTTTTGATTTTATGGGCAAAAATGTAAAATCTACAAATCATACTATTATTAACAAAGTTGGGTGAATTTCGATTTCTAAGGTGTTTGTTGCCCTTTTACTCACAAAGGTCCGCGTTCGTGATAATTTTCAGATTTTTCGGCTCAAAGGTATCCAATCGCGAGGGGGGGGGACACAAATTTTTGATACATTTTGCCTTCCCCTGGACCCCCTAATTTATTTCAGATTTTAAAAGTCCTAATTAAGACCTTTCATTCGATACCCCACTCGACTACCTTTGATTAAAAAAAATTTTTAAGGGCCAATTCGTTATTAGGGGGACCCCCCTTAAACATTTTTTAAATTTTTGTTAAGACCTCAAATTTTGAGAGACCACCACTTCTGACCTTTTCACAAAGTTTGAGCATTCTAGCTTCCATAGTTTCTGAGGAAATCAGCTGTAACGCACGGACAGACGGACAGACGGACGGACAGACGGACAGACAGGTCGCGAAACTAGTAGGTCTTTGTAAAAAAAAAATTTTACAAAGACCTAAAAAGGTTTTCTTAGCGATGAACTATGCGATGGGATATCATACTTTGATAACGTTCCGCAACTATTGGTTCTCAGATCCTGATATGGGAGTTCCTTTCATCGCAAACATGATGACACTCAATCGGTTTGAGGATGGACATAAGAAGAAATTTATATTTGAGCAAGAATAATGATAAACCATCTAAAACTAAACCATCTCATGATAGAGCGTATAAGATTCGACCAGTTTTAGACTTTAATAAGTTTTAGACATTGATAAGAGCTTCCAAAACGCCATGAAAAACACAAAATTTCAGGCGATCGATGAACACAAGGTCAAATTCAAAGGTCTCAATATAATAAAATAGTACGTAAAAAAACAACCCGTCAAGTGGAGATTCAAAATGGGGTGTAGAGCTGACTCAACCACTGGCTATTTATTTGAATTTGACTTATATACTAGTAGAAAACAAGATGGTGCTGAAAATCGACTAGGAGAGTCTGTGGTTTTACAATTATCAAACAGTTTACAAGCTCTAGGTTGCGAGCTTTACTTCCATAAATTTTTCTACTCTTCGATCTTACAACTCGAATTGGCCAGCATGAACATAACAGCTTGGGCCACAGTTCATCCCAATAGGAAGAATACACCCAAAAATGTGCCGGCCAATAATAGTATGCAAAGAGGACAAACGTTTGCCACTAGTTCTCAATGAATTTCTTTTATTGAATGGATGGACAATAAAGCTGTTTTTATGTTGACAAACTTCTTGTCCCCAATACCTACTGCTACCGTGAAGAGGAGGTTGCAAGGAAGTGGTGAGAAAATCAATGTTATATGTTCCAAAGTCATTGTTAAATATAATAAAAACATGGGAGGTGTCGATTTGATGGACCAAAGAAAAGTTACCTATGCGGTGGACCGTAAAGCAAAAATCAAATATTACTAATGATTATTCTTTGGTTTACTTCATATTGCTATGAACAATGCTTACATAGTATACAATGATATGCAGAGGGAAAACAAATCGAAGGAACACTGCTTTTCAGCCTGGAATTGCGCCAGGTTGCGGGTCATTTTCTCATTACCGATTTCTAGTCTCGTTAGAGAGCTCCTCCATCTTCCGTGATGACGAATAAACGAAAAAGTCATACACAAAAACGGGGTATGTCTTCTCATTTCATTGTAAAGGCAAATATTAGGAAAAGGTGTGTACAATGTGCCAAATCTCGTGTTGAGAATCGACCAAACAATATTTGTTCAACTTGCAATGTTCACTTATGTTATACATCTGAAAGAAATTGTTTTGAAGAATTTTACTGAAAATCGATGGCTTCCAATGCATGTTTTGGATTTCTACAATATGTTTAAAGTTTTCATCAATATTACTTGTAAATTTTCATATCTGTAGTTTCTCTTAATTTTATACTTTGCGCAACCTTTGATGAATACTGTGACACATTTGCCCCGTGTTAAAAAACATAAAAAACTAAATTGAATATTTCATAATTTTATGTTTAATTGGATCCAAGTAAAAAGTTTTACCAGGCTTAAAATTCTGTTGTGTTTTTCTAAAGAGTATGTGCTTGTAAGGGTTAACCTTTTTAGAGATAATTGCTTTAAGTACATTTGAGGCACAATATGTAAATTAGTATTATAATAATTAGAATCCAGCTTTAAATCAGATATTTGTAAAGCAATAAAAAGGTCAATCCAAAAAAAGAATCGACCTTTTTGAGCTAATTACTTTAAGTACATTTGAAGGATAATTAAGCAAATTTTAGGACTATAAATGTAAAATCAAACAATGAAATAAGGAGCACATTTACTCCCGAAATTTTCATATTTGTCAATGAAACAAATAACATAGCGTTTTATTATTATACTTATTACAAGTTTTTTTGGTAAATATTTGGTAAAACCCTTTCGAAAATTTGAGTAACTTGACAAACTTGGCTTTTGTTCACATATTATACATTTATGCTTAAAAATTAAATATCTTCGGTGATTTTATTTGCCCTATATAGGTGCATCGAAAAGAAAATTGATTATATCATTTACTTCAATCTCGCAATTACCTTTAATCAACCAAAACCCGATAATAATCTAGCATATGAATTTGACTATGCTGCCTACAAAATTTCCTTAACGATTAACGAAACAAAATATATCTATTTGGTTTTTCGGTGAAAATATACCTAATCGGCACCCTTTTATTAATCATATTAAACTTTCTTGTTTCGAAAACTTCCGGGAACAAGATTTTGTCTGAATTTTTTTTACACTACCTTTCACGACCCATACGACGTACTAATTAAATTTTCAACAAATGGCTAAACTTTGTAAATATTCCCTGATACTATTAAATCCTTTTCAGATTTTCCTAATTCCTTTATATCTTTTTGGGTTATTTTGTGAACAAAAATCTTTTTAATAAACGCCAACCCCTATTTTAATGTTACCTTTTATGCTGGGGGCCTTTAGGAAATCGTATTGTAAACTGTGAAAAATAATATCAAGCATAAAACGTTTCGGGATGAGAAACGCCGGAGGAATCCAAAAAAATATTATTCAGCATTCAATTAAATACGTTACATTCTGCCATTAAAAAGTCGTTACGGTCAGTTAAGGTGTATACCCGGGAAAATTTCTCTGGTTCAGGTTGAAACTTATAAATTTTCGTTATTTTGTACTATACGAAAAGGTGTTACTGAGTCTTTATTTTCTTGGTATGGATGCTAGCCTGTTTGAAATTTATGGTAAAATTGTAATTAAATTGAATTGAAAATATGTTTTGTCAAATTATACTTTACATTTTATGAACATAAAGTCTATTTAGTCATATAGTTTCTACAAAACTTGATGGCCACGAGGACAATTGTATTCAAATATTTAAATTATTCCTAATACTTTTAAGAAAGCATTAGAAAAAAATCGTATTGAGACCACGATACGGAAAGACAAATTTCTCGTAGGCATCCTTCAGTAGAAAAAAACAAGTAATAATTTGATTAGCTTCCACTTTGAAAGTCAAACAATGTTTAAGGAAAATATTTTGATATATAAATACTGGCTTATATTTCAAACGTTCCAATGAAAATAATAGGGGTACCAGCTAATTCATGCGGTTTTCTAACAGATGATGTAACTTGAATTTTATTCCAGTGATTCACCTATTCAAATATGTGCTGGAAAGCTACTGTCATATAGTTTCAGAATCAGTATATGTCATTTAGCTGAAGCGTAAACAACAATACTTTTTTAGGGTTTTGTACTAAAATACAAAACCCTATTGCAATCACGACCTGTGTCCGTCTGTCCGTCCGTCCGTCCGTCCGTCTGTATGTCACAGCACTTTTTCTCCGAAACTATAAAGACTACAGCCATGAAACTTTGTGGAAAGGTCGAAAATGGTGACCTCTTGAAAGATCAAGGGTGGAAAAATTTTTCAAAGGCGTTTAAGGGGGGCCTCCCCATATAAGGGGGTGACCCCTCAAAAAAAATTTTCACCATTGGTAGTCGAGTAGGGTGTCATTGGAAAGCTCTCAATGAGATCTTTTCAAAAGAAGTCCTAAAATTGTCTTATAAGTACCGAGGGGGGCAGAGGAAGGGGAAATGTACGAACTTTTCGCGTACCCCCCCCTCGCGATTGGACACCTTCCATCCGAAAAATTTGAAAAAAATCGTGAATGTAGGCCTTAATGAGTACAATAACAACAAATACATGAGAAGTCGAAATTCACTCAACTTTGTTAGTAATAGTATGTTTTATCGATTTTGTGTTTTCTTGAATAAAATCTAAACGGTACCCTTAAACTCAATAAAATTTAGCAAAGAGATGACTATTTATAAGATTGATCTTTTCGGAAAGTTTCATAACGATCGAATTGTATTTACCGAAGTTATAGCGATTTGAATTTTCGTGTATTACTATGGAGCAATATGCCCTGTATTACTATGGAAACATATTGCTATGGAGCCATATGCGCTTTTTACCGACTTAGACACTACAGCTTTGCTAGAATTTGCATGAAAATTTCAGGAGTGATAGGTATCATGAAGATGAGTACATACAATTGAAACAAGTCGAAGAGGCAGGAGAGAGCTCCTAGCAAAAGGGCTTTGTAACCATTCAAAGATTGGAAAAAACAGGCCATGAATCGATGATTACAGTACAGAGGAGTGGCCCCTGAAAAAAAATTTCATGAAAGGTAGCCGATATGAGTATCAACTGAAAGTTCTCAATGAGAGCTTTTCAAAACAGTTCTTAAACTGACAGTTTTTGCTTCAGTGGGAGCACAGGGGGGAAATACATGAAAAATGTGTTTCCTCCCTCGCGAATGGACACCAGTAATCTAAAAAATCTGAAAAAAATATCAAAGGAAATATTTATGCGTATAATTGTAACAAACACCTCAGAAGTCGAAATCCGTTCAACTTTGTTAATAATAGTATGATCCTCGAATTTCACATTTTCTCCAATAAAATCGTCTTTGACATGTTTCTTGATTTTATTCGTTGCTGGTTACTGCATTTTGTAAGTTGAGTACAAAACCCTTCTGACATGAGCATAGGTCTGTCTACCCAACTTGTTTTACTCTGAAAATGTGGAATTTTGTGCCGAATAAAGTGTTTTTACGGGGAGTACTTCTTCATTGAAGAAAAAGGCTGGCGGAAGTCATCGTATTTTGGTGGAAGTGTATGGTGTGCCAGCTCTAGCTGAACGAACGTGCCAGAAGTGTTTTGCACGGCTTAAAAGTGGCAATTTTGTCTTGGAGGCCCGGACAGCCAAAAAAGTTTGAAGATCACGAATTGGAGGTATTGCTCGACCAAGATCCATCCCAAACTTGCAAAATCACTTGGCGTCACTCAACAAACCATTTCCGATCGTCTGTAAGCAATTTTTCACAATAAAGCTTCAATTTTCAAAAAAAAACCGCATGAATTTACCGGTACCCCTATTACGAATATATTCAACACTCCAAGTGATATTAAAATTATGGGTTTCGCTTACTTTTGATCTTTGGGGGCCACCATTCTTATTTAGCGTATAATTTTGGATCTTTTTAAAGATATGTGTCTTAGAGTCTCATCAGTAACTGTGCTAAAACTCGTTCAAATCGAAATTTCATTATGAACAGAGCATAAATATTAGATTTTTACTAAAGATGGCGGCCAAATAAAGTTTTAAATTTGTCTTTGCTCTTGCAGCAGCTTGTTATGGGCTTGCCAAGTTTTTTTGTTATGATCTCGTATTTGGTTTTGGCTGAACATTTATGTTTTGTCGCACGTTATTGTAGAAATGTAGCAAGTTTTCAGCTCATACAGGGTTAGTTAATTGTAAGTGTAAATGTAGCAGTTGTTTCTTGATTTTGTCCTTATTTATATGCAGTGTTCTTATTTTATTTTTAATTTTGTATTTGTGCACTAGGTTGTGTGAATCGTGCAACAATTGTATTTTGCTTTATTATGATTCTTGCAGATGCGGGTGTAGTCTATGTGGAGCAGTGGATTAGGGAACTTTCCACTTGCGCAGCAGCTTCTAAGTTCAAAGCTAGGCGGCGGCATCGAGTTTGAGCTCATCCAGCTGTGATGGGCACTAATTGAAAAATTAGGTAACATGCACATAGTTGAGCATGATATCGACCATATTGCCTCGAATCCCATAATGGTTAAGGAATGAGATCTGCTAACAATAAATCTTCTTGCCTCGGTTCTCTTATCTCTGTTCGAAAAGCCCGTTGCGCTTTTGAGTGAGTAAATGCATATCAGCTCTTTTGAGTTATCTCATACATCATCTTCATGTACCCATTGTCGAGATTATATATAATAAAGTACGCTCCATAAAAGGTAAAGTTCTTTTGAGAAATTCATTTAAAAAATCAACTTGGCAGGAGAGTAATCCTATCAGAAGACCTTTGTAGCCACCCTAGGGTTCCAAATAGCTGAATTATGAATCCGTTGAACATACAAAAAATTATTCAATTATAAACGAAAATTCTAATTTCTTTCACTCATGCAAAATAGCCACTATTCGATTTCATAGTGAAAAGAAATACTCTTTTTCATATTTTATGAAAATTCGAAGAAAGCTGTTGGATCTAAACAATTTAAAATAAACATATATAAACTATCCCAATGTTTTCCTGTTGTATTCCATTATTATTGAATTAGCTATATCTCACAAGATTATAACTTTAATTTCATTGCCAGCAGAATCTTATCTTAGCCTACATTATTCTAGGTTCAAAGGAGTTTAGGGAACTTCACCGTAGATGGTCCCAAGCCTGGTTGAAAAAAAGGAGTGATCACCTTCTTTCTCTCGACCAGCTCCCATGATTCATTATCTTCTATGGCGTGATAGCCCAAGCCGGGCCTTGGCCTCCAGGATTAATCTCCTCCAATCATCACGGTTACGGGAACTTGCCCGCCAATTGTTTACTCTCAATAAGGATTTGCTTTCAGCTTCTACCGTGTCTTCCCATCGAATCTTCGATCTTCTCGTAGATGCCTATCTTGTGCTCTACCTATTAATGTTTTTTTTTGGATGGCCAGTGTTCTTCCATCCTTTCTACATGGCCCACCTATTGCAATTTATGTATGTTAACTTTACGCAAGAGGTAGCAGGTGAATCGTCAAAAAGTTCATACAACTCATTATTGTAACGTAGTCTCCACTCTGTTAACTTTACGCAAGAGGTAGCAGGTGAATCGTCAAAAAGTTCACACGACTCATTATTGTAACGTAGTCTCCACTCTGTTCCTTGTTTCACCGAGCCGTAGATTTTTCGGAGCACTTTGTACTCAAGTACGCCCACTGCCTTTACAGATTCACTCGTCAGGTTCCATGTTTCACTTCCATAAAACAACACAGGTTTGATCAGTGTTTTGTAAATGCGGAGTTTATTTTGCCTGTGGATCACTTTGGACTTTAGAATGGGAAGCACGGAGTAATATGCTTTATTTGTGGCATTTATGTGGCATACAATCCCGTCCTTTTCAGCACCTCTTCCATTCAGATTGGCTCCAGGGTAGATTAAGTTATCCATGCTTTCAAGGTTGATATTACCTACGGACAACTTTTGTCGAACTGAAGTTTTCTTCCTCGTTTGGGTCATAAAATCAGTTTTAGTTTCATTACCTCGTAGTTGAATTGGTTTTTCTTCATATTTTAGGCTAAAACCTGCTTTTTTAGCATCTAAGATAGAATGTGCCATAATATTGACGTCGTCAACATATGCTAGCAATTGTGTGGACTTGAGAGTAAGTATACCCGAGGTTCCAGCTGATATCTTCCTGATGACGTATTCTAGTGCAATATTAAAGGGCATTGGGGAAGTTCATCACCTTGTATTGAGCCTGATTTCATTCTAAAGCAATCCGTTGATTCACCATTTACATTGCTTTGCACTCTATGTTTAGTATCGTGCCGTTGGCCATGTGGACGAGTTTTGTTGGGATGCCAATATCACGTATTTTTTTTTGTACAGCGCATTGCTGTCGACACTTTTGTATGCTTGCTTGAAGCCTACAAAGAGTTGGTGCACATCGATGTTTTATTCCAAGCATTGTTCGAGCACCTGTTCTCCTGAGAATATTTGGTCTCCCTGATACCCTCTTATAATACTTTCAGATTTTCTTTCTATTATTTTGGAGAGCACTTTATTAGACGTGCACAGCATAGTGATGCCTTTATAACTTTCAGACTTTAATTTGTCTCCCTTTTTTGTATACAGGGCATTATACTTTTCCGCTAGCCTTCTGGTAACTACTTCTTGGACCATATTCTGTATACAAGTCGATGCAGAAGGTTATTTAGATGGGCCCCCGCTCTACAGCAATTTTGTGGTATTCCATGTATACCAGGAGCCTTATTTTATCCTGAGGTCCCATCCTGCTGCCTGTACTTAGTCTCTTGTTGATTCTGAGACTGGCAACTTTTGCCCTGCTTCTGCAACGTTCACAGCTACAACTGTTGTTGCAGACGCTGTGAATAGCTTTTGGAAGTATTGCAGCCATATGTTCTTAATTTTGACTGGATTCTTTCCATAATTCCTTATCCTGAATTCCACGACCAAATGGCAGTGAATGGTCTGGGGGTCGCGCATTCGATTTACTTGTTCCCCAATGGTTCGACACTAAATGCCATAAACTACAAATAAACTTTCAGGTTTTCTAATAAATCCTACCTACACGTCCTTTGTAGTGACGTAAGAGGGTTAAGGCTAGTCTTTCATGGCTGGTAATGGAATTGAAAGTAATTATCATGCCACCGGGTTGAAGGTTGGGCGATGGGTTACCTCACTATCCCTAGAAAACCCTACATTGCTTCAAAATCTGCAACAGACCCTCAAAATGGACTAGATATACGCAAAGACCCAGCAACTGAAAAAAGGACTATGGCATCGGATCCTAGAATGCCAGATTTCTGATTTACACTGGCACTGCTAGAGACCTTCAACAAGAGGCCCGTCAATATAAACCAAATATACTGGCAATTCTAGACATGAACTAGACTAGAGGTCATATTCAAGAACTGAGATCGCATACAATATTCAAAAGTTGGAAGCTTGCTAGAAAGTAAGAATTTGTAGGAGTCTTTATTGTGAAACGGAAGCTCAAATCACACGTTATTGAGTTAAAGGCAATCATTGAACGGCTGTACATGGTCCGTATCAAAACAAAATTCTTTAAAATTTGGCTGATTAATGTTCACGCCCTGACCTTTAAAAAGAATGAAAAAATGAAAAAAACGTCCTACAATCACTTGGAAAGGCTTGTTAACTCATTGCCTATTAATGAAACAAAAATAATTCTGGGTCATTTCAACTCTAAGTTTGGCTATAAACTATCTCATTGGTGAACGACTAGAGGATATAAATGAAATACATAGCAACGGCCAGTACATGATTGACTTTGCATGTAACATAGCAGAAATCTAGTCATACGCTTGACTTGCTTCCCACATTGATGCATTTATAAATTGACCTGCGTATTATCGGATTGCAACAGACAAAACCAGATCAAATATGTTCTGATCCAACAACGATGGGCCTCGAACATACTAGACGTCCACACACACTGAGAATACAATTGTTACTCAGATCATTACTTGATCAAATTAAGCTATCGATGTCATATGTCAAAGGCATTTTCAGCAAAGATCAGTCCGCTACAAAAATTTGACATCAAGAGGCTCCAAGCGGCATCTGTAGCCAAAAATTTCACGAAGACCTTCGACAACGAGCAAGCTCCCATCTTATCAGACTTATCGTTAAAGACAAGCAACGAGATCTGGATGGAAGTGGGCGCGGCCATTAAGATCCTGGCAGAACAGACAATAAAACATCAAGCCCGAGTGCCAGAATGGGTTGGACAAAAAAAATCAATCGTATAAAGATAACGTAGGTAGAAAAATCAGGACAAAGAGAGAACACTATTAAAATCTCAGAAGAGTAGCGAATAAGATAATTAGGATTAAGAAAAGGAAATATTATGACAATCAATTGAGAAATATAGATATAAGTTTAGCGAGCAATAAGACAAGACAAGAATACAAACTAGTGGGAGGCCTGAAACATGGTTATCAGCCCAAAACCACGCTCTGTCGTGATGACATCGGCAATATCATCGCTGATGAAACCAATATTAAGGAAAGATTGGCATGATATTTCAAGAGCCTCCTAAATCGTCCGCACAGCTCCAGAACATCGGAGCCTATAGATGTCTGCGGAAACCTTCGATTGGCTTCACCAACTCTGGATGAAGTGTGCTCCATCATCAAAGCCCAAATGAATAATAAAGCGCCGGGAATCGATGAGATTCCAGTGGAGCTCATCAAATATGGTGGCAGCAGTGTTCATAACGATATGCACAAAGTCATTCAGCACATTTGGAAAGAAGAGCATGCGCCGAAAGAGTGGAGCCAATCAATTAAATTCTCTATCCAAAAAACAGGTGACAAGCTACAGTGCTTAAAGTATAGAGGAACTTTTCCTGAAACTCGACAGCGAAGCAAAAGTAGTAGGGCAACAAATCAATGTATATCATACTTGGCGAATACAATATCAAAAATGTGGGTGAAGTTGTGTATCTAGGCATCGTAATAAGAACCAGTAATTAAAGAGATGAAATACACTGAAAGATACAGCTTGCAAAGAAAATACTTTATTCGGTTTTGAAGATTTTGAAGAGAAGCTGCTCACAAAGGAAAACAAAGGTCTAAGTATACATATCTATGATGAGGCCTAAACTATGGTATGGGTGTGAACCCGTCAACATGTTGAACGCCTTTGATGTCCTGATGCGAATAATCAGAGCGTTGTTAGATGGGGACCAATGGCAGGCTCGGTACAACCACAAGCTTTATGAAATTTTTGATGAGCCAGAGGTGTCAATGATTGCCAGACTACAAAAACCGCAATGACTGGTCACGTAATTGTATGAACGAGCAATGGATACCCAAAAACGTATCGTTGGGTGAACTGAAGGGTGGGGACCGGTTAAAAACCCGAGGAAACGCTGGTCTGATTCGATCAACGAAGACAGTTCATCACTGCTCACATTTCAAAATTAGAGAACGTCAATAAATCGAGACAGTTGAAGGAACTATTTGCAGGAAACAAAGACCCGGGAGGGGCTGTAGCGCTAAGGAGAAAAAGAGAAAGAAGTTTAAGAGGACTGCTTTGATGTTACAGAGGAAAACATAAAATTCAACAATCTTCTTATTACATACAAAGTTGAGCGAATTTTGACATCTGATGTATTTGTTGCCTTTGTAGTCATGAACTATTAACTCCATGATTTTTTTTTCAGATTTTTCGGCTCAAAAATGTCCATTCCGAGTGGGGGAAACACAAATTGTTCGAAAATTTTGCCTTTCTTGGGGCCCCTGATGCGAAAATTGATTTGAAATATAAAAAAAACACCGAAAGTATTTCTTTACCTGCAAATTAGAGGAAAGTTTATCTTAAGTCAATTGGCTTAAGGCGCAGCCTCCAGTGAAACTGCCAATTTGGGTAAACTTTACAGCCGTCTATCTCAGAAACCTTACGAATATTTGCAAAATTTTTTTGAATAGAAATTAAAATGAACCTTTGGCTATCAAATCAGTTCATTACATTTTGCAAAAAGTTTGTTGCGAAAATTACAAAATTCAAACAAAATAGCATGTTTTCGTTGAAAAATGTAGTAAATCTCGGAAACTACATAACATAAAGAGTTGATTTAAGCCATGTTTGTTAGATCTAAACTATCACTAAACTATTATCAAAAATGCTAAACACTTTTTTAAATTTATGATGAGTTAATTCAATGTAAATAATTTAGATCTAACAAACATAGCTTAAATCAACACGGTGCGTTAAGTAGTTTCCGAGATTTACTACATTATTTAACGAAAACATGCTATTTTGTTTGAATTTTGTAATTTTCGGAACAAACATTTTGCAACATGTAATGAACTGATTTGATAGCCAAAGGTTCATCCTAATTTCTACTTAAAAAAGCTTTGCAAATATTTGTAAGGTTTCTGAGATGGACGGCTGTAAAGTTTACCCAAATTGGCAGTTTCACTGGGGGCTGCGCCTTAACATAATGTAGTAAATTATTGAAAGTGTGGGTAACATTTACAATGCAAACTTTTTGGCACTCTGTTCTGAATTAAATTTAAAACTTTTGTATTTATTCTAAAAATTGCCATCAAATGTTTAAAGAAAGCTATCATCGCAGAATTTTTTTTAAAAAGCAGGAGACTTCAATATTCATATTAAAGACACATCGAATAAAAAATCAAAGTGCCTTCTAGCAATCAGTCTTAGCACACATATTCATAAATATACAAGACAGAATTCAATAAAAGATAATTTATTCAGCATTTTCCTTTTATAATCTGGCACCAGACATACACTTCAAATTTAATGCTTGAAAAATCTTCTAGATTACAAATTGTTCATACAGAACACACTCCAAACGAGTTCAATACGCACTTACCCGGGATTTACTGGGTTTTATAAAATTATTTTTCAAAACCCTACTAAAATCGCGTCCTGTATGTCCGTCTCTCCGTCCGTCCGACCATGTGTCACAGCTCTTTTTCTCGCAAAATACTTAAGCTAGAAACATCATATTTCGTATACAGGTGTAAAGTGGTACTCTCTTCAAAGTTCAACCACAAAAAAATGTTATAAGATATTTAAGGGGAGTAGCCCCCGAAAAAAAAAATTCATCAATGGTAGCCGACATGCAAGGTCTTCGTAAGAATTTTTCAAAACAGGTCTTAATTTTACACTTTTTGCTTCGAATGTAGCACAGGGAGGGGACATACACGAAAAATGTATGTCCTCCCTCGCGATTGGACACCTGTGATCCAAAAGTCTGAGAAAAATTATGAAGGCAGGTGTTCATAAGTACAACAACAACAAATACATTAGAAGTCAAATCTCGCTCAACTTTGTTAACAATAGTATGATATTCGAATTTCACATTTACCCCAATGAAAACTGAACGCAATTCAATATTTAAATAGTCCTACAAGTGGTCCTTAAGCTTTGTGTGTTTGATGAAATGGAATGATATACACAGAAGTTATAGCCATTTGGAATTTCTCCAATTACAACAATAAAACATGATTTTGGTATTTCATGGACTTTCCATCGAATCAGTCACTGCAGTTTTGATTTGATCTTCTTGAAATTTTCAAATAAGGTGAATAACATTAATATTTTTGAGAATTCATGCTTTGAGTGATTTTTGTTAGTTAGCAACAAAGTTGTAACCGTTGAAAATAGAAAAACAATGGATTTTCTTCTAAATGACACATCTCTTGACATATTTCTTGGTTTGATTCGTTGCTGGTGACTGCGTTTCTGAGAAATTGAGTACAAAACCCTTCTGACATGAGCGTAGATCTGTCTACCCAACTTGTTCTATTCTATAGCCTACTTATATTCAAGAAGCTTACACTTAAGTGTAAATTACATGTAAAATAAAAACCATCAACATCGGAATACGTTTTCTTATCGACAAAGTGACTGCATGAAATATTTTTTAATTTCCACACATTTCCGTTGAATCAGTAGTCGACCAAATGTACATTGATTTGATTCCGACATAAACTTGTTTTACTTGTTTTGAATTTTGATTAGGAAATTTCTCGGTGAGGTCTTAATTTCTATCTTTCTCCTATCTTGATTAATTTTTTGAAAAAAGACTGCATATCATATTTTAAAATAATTGAATTAGATTTTCACTATACTAGTAATCTCCAACTTTGCTTCAGTTATTAATGAATTCAAGATTGAACTGAATACCATAAAATCATCTTGGAACGTCCTAAAATATGTTTGTTGCTTGGATTTGTTATTTTTGCTTTTGTTCTCCTATGGCTTCTTGTTACGGACATTAAAATTTTGGACAAGTCTCCATTCAGGCAGAATATTTCTTTCATTCTGGCTAAGAACGCACATTTAGCATCCTAAATCCTTTATTCAAAACTGTCAAAAGCACAAACTTGCCCAAGCTCGCAAATATTTAACCATTAAAACATGAACAAAGGCAAATATGTTTTCTCGTCAATATGAGAAGTTATTTTGAATGGCCACCAAAGAGTTTAAAGGAAAACACCCTGAATAAACATTGGGTTGGAGGATCTGTTTTATATTATTCTAGATGCAGAGCTCAACTTAATGCCAAGCAAATGATTAATAGCACCTCAAACTATTCAGAAAACAAAGCTTATTACTGAAGAGAAATGCCACTTTTCACAACAATCCCAAGAAACATAACAAATTAGAACACGACACCTTCATTCTATGTCAGACACTAATCGGATTCTTTTGTCTGTTGCTTATCTCGACTAAATCAAGGGAAGTGAGGACTCTTTTATTTGGTTTTTTTTCTTTGTGGCAAACCAGAAAAGGGAAAAGACCGTCACTTATTGCTTCTGACAGTGATTCTACAACATAATAATGTAAAAATAAAAAAGGAGGCAGCTTCCTTTCCTTTCGACTCCTCCAGTTTTTATCGCCTGAGAACTTGTAATGATGATCTCTGATTTTGCTCCCAAACACAAGACAAACTTCGTTAGAAGGCGTCGAAAAAAGCCAGCTATCAAATATTGGGAGAAGAAAAGCCAGAGGCAAATGAAACGGGACGAAGGGTGAGCAGTGGTGCGTTCTTTCTTCATGTACTCCCCACTAGTTTTTTGTTATTAAAAAATAATATTATATTATATCGTCTTTATCACGTCCCGCTTGAAGGATGATGTTTCAGATTGAACATGACAATCATTGTTTCCTTTGTGTTTTTATTCGCTTAATGTGGAAGAGACTTGTTGGGATTGGTTTAAAGGAAGAGATGCCACACGTTGCAACTAGGACCACGAAAACTCATCCATTGATGTACAATTCGCGAATATAAACCTGTAGCATTTCCATTTTACGATGATAATACGTCATTTTCGCTGAGACACACAAAAAGAGGATGACAAGATTATTTTCTTTTCTGATCTGAAGACCTTGACGGTGGGATGCAGAAAAATGTAATTGTGTATTTTTTGTCCTAATGTTGCTATCCGCTTTCGATTTTACTTTCTTAGTGGCATTTTTTTCTAGAGCTTCTTCAGCAGGATCCTGCCATACTTCACCTTCCGTCAAATTTTGCCATGGGTGATGTGTTTTCATGGTAGCCAAAGACAATTCCCTGATGTTTTTGTAACTTACAACAAAGGTAATATATTTCTGAGTGGGCATTTTACGGTTTGTTAGTTTATTTCTTCTTTTTGAGGAAAATCAGAGCTTATTGATCTATTCGAACACTACGTTAAAAGTATTCAACATGTTTTTTGAGGCTGAAATATTTATTATATATGAAAGCAATATGATAATTAAACTTAGAACGCTATCCATGCACAGAGAGGACTTTTCCTACCCAGGGTGCTGGAGTACCCATATACAATATTTCACTAGAGGTATTTTAGTAAATAAAGTGCCGTCTTACTTATACTATTTTATTTTAATTCTTTGGGTTATTCAACATAGAAAATCAGTAAACTGCTAATGTGCTATCTAGCTTACACATTTAGTACATATTTTTATCTGGTGCTCACCAGACTTTTTGCAAAAAGTTTTACAGTTGTTGTTCTTTGCACATGGGCAAAACCTGTAAAGAGATTCAGCAATATCTGGTGTTTTTAAATTCCCGCATGCAGGGCGCGGCAGCATAACTTCTTTTTTTTATCAAAATTAAATGCAGAGTGTGGCAACAAAATTTCGTTTTTAGGGTTTTGTACTAAAATACAAAACCCTATTGCTATCACGACCTGTGTCCGTCTGTCCGTCTGTCCGTCCGTCCGTCCGTCCGTCCGTCCGTCCGTCTGTATGTCACAGCACTTTTTCTCCGAAACTATAAGGGCTACAGCCATGAAACTTTGTAGAAAGGTCAGAAGTGGTGATCTGTTAAAAGTTCAAGGGTGGAAAATTTTTTCAAAGGCGTTTAAGGGGGTTCTCCCCATATAAGGGGGTGACCCCTCAAAAAAAAATTTTCACCATTGGTAGTCGAGTAGGGTGTCATTATCTTTTCAAAACAAGTCTTAAAATTGTCTTATAAGTTCCGAGGGGGGCAGGAGAAGGGGAAATGTACGAACTTTTCGCGTACCCTCCCTCGCGATTGGACACCTTCCATCCGAAAAATCTGAAAAAAATTATGAATGTAGGCCTTAATGAGTACAATAACAACAAATACATGAGAAGTCGAAATTCACTCAACTTTGTTAGTAATAGTATGATTTATCGATTTTGTGTTTTCTTGAATAAAATCTAAACGGTACCCTTAAACACAATAAAATTTAGCAAAAAGATGGCTATTTATAAGATTGATCTTTTCGGAAAGTTTCATAAAGATCGAATAGTATTTACCGAAGTTATAGCGATTTGAATTTTCGTGTATTACTATGGAGCAATATGCCCTGTATTACTATGGAAACATATTGCTATGGAGCCATATGCGCTTTTTACCGACTTAGACACTACAGCTTTGCTAGAATTTGCATGAAAATTTCAGGAATGATAGGTATCATGAAGATGAGTACATACAATTGAAACAAGTCGAAGAGGCAGGAGAGAGCTCCTAGCAAAAGGGCCTTGTAACCATTCTAGGATTCGAAAAAATAGGCCATGAATCGATGATTACAGTACAGAGGAGTGGCCCCTGAAAAAGAATTTCATGAAACGTAGCCGATATGAGTATCAACTGAAAGTTTTCTATGAGAGCTTTTCAAAACAGTTCTTAAACTGACAGTTTTTGCTTCAGTGGGAGCACAGGGGGGGAAATACATGAAAAATGTGTTTCCTCCCTCGCGAATGGACACCAGTGATCTAAAAAATCTGAAAAAAATATCAAAGGAGATATTTATGGGTATAACTATAACAAATACCTCAGAAATCAAAATTCGTTCAACTTTGTTAATAATAGTATGATCCTCGAATTTCACATTTTCTCCAATTAAATCGTCTTTGACATGTTTCTTGATTTTATTCGTTGCTGGTTACTGCATTTTGTAAGTTGAGTACAAAACCCTTCTGACATGAGCATAGGTCTGTCTACCCAACTTGTTTAAAATGTGCGGTATGGGGTTGATGTTGTAGCGTATCGCTTGTGGACTAGTTCGAGGGGCGGTACTATAAAGTTTTGTCCAAACATAGTTCAGTAGCCTTCATGCGTTGAAATCGTAAGGAGCGTGCTTTTACCTTTGGCGTCCAACTTTGGAGTAAATATTTATTAAGTTTTGAAAAAAGGAGGTTATGCTGCCCCCGAACCTGTATAATTTGACAGATTTTCGTGCGAAAAGTCAGCAAATTATTTCTTTCTTTAAGCCAAGATGTCAGAAGTATTATGGCTAATTTTTTGGTGTAAGTCATCTATTGACTTTATCTTTGGCTGGTATAATCGGCTTTATACATGCTGTTTTAAGTTCTCATAACCATAAAACAGGAATCATAGCCAGCGTCGTGTTTTTAAGGACACTGAATATCTGTGACAGAGTTGATCAAATGTATTAACTCCGCTTTCTTGTTGTGTGAAATTCTGTGATGTCTACAAAGCTACCATTTTGTCCTTATTAGGCGAAGTGAGCATTGTAGATGATATGGGTACTTTCATCTTTTCACTGCCTTTAGGTGGACAATATAATAGTAAAGTTAGCGGTCCACTAGAAGTAAACATAGCGGAATTTTTTGTCTAATTGTGCTTTGTCTTTGAATAATGGTGGTATTTCATTTCTATTCTGTCTTAGCGTTCCAACAACAGTTATGTATTTTTTGTAGAAAGGTCGCTCTCGAAGGTATCGATTTAAACTAGTTGCCACTAGTAAGGTTTTTGTTCGATCCATGAATAGGCTGAGTCAAAGTCTGTAGATGATAATCTCCAATACGTTGATTACTATCACAATACCTTTTCACCGTATTTGTCTAGCTAATTTGGGGTGTGCATAGTAAAAGGACTGTGTCCATTAAACAACAAAAGTTGCTCTACCATGGTACTATTGTCGGTTAGAACATATAATTTTAGATTTCTGAATTACATTACCAGAAATTCTCTCATAAGTTAAAATGTGGTTCTTTTTACGGTGGTCCTCTCTCGAAATTCTATCATCAAACTGAAAACGATTTTTTAGGAACCCACATCTTAAACTGGACAGTGTAGCTGGAAATTAGGGTACTCCTGTATCTTTGTTAAATAATTCCTTTTTTGTAATAAGTATTCATGTTTGTTGTTATTTGTTTTTTTTTTCAATCTACTAGTAAACTCGTTTTGTTAAATAAAAATGGCTAGTAAACTTGCCACTGGCTGCATTTCAGCGAGATTGGCAGCGCCTGCCAGTTGTTATTTGTTTCTTATTTTTTCAGAACAAAAATTTCATTTGAAATCTTTAAAGTAGATGTTGTTTGTATTGCTACGGCGAATTGAAGGAGAATTATTGGAGGAAAATAAGAAGAAAGCTAGAAAAGTGCGAGTGAAAGACTGGGTTGCTAGAAGAAAAATGTATGATGCATCTTAGTATTTGTTAAGAGTGTTAAAAATTGAAGATCTTGAAGCCTACCGTAAGATTTTGAGAATGGATAATGTTTCATTGCGTATTTTTACTCCCTTAATCAAGAAACAAGACACGAACCTGCGATCGACAATACCAATTGTAATGAAGCTAAAAATAAATCTTAGGTATCATACTACGGGTGATTGGTTTAACATACTTGATTAGTTTAACATACTTGTTTTGAGTTCCTGAATCGAATATATATAATAATCTAATGGACTGACTGCAATTATACACGCATTAAAGGATTTTGTCAAGGTTAAAAAAAATTAAAGCTAGATATATGGTAATAAGGAACATATTTTTAACATCAATAAAAGATTTTAGTACTTTATATACCTTGCTCGCTACAAAAGAATTGACATCAAACGGCTCTAAATGGCGTCTGTGGCAAAAACTCTACGGAGACTTTCGAAAAGTAGCCGGTTCCCATCATATCAGACGCATCGCTCAAGACAAGCTACGAGTTCTGGGTGAAAGTGAAAGCGAGTACCAAGCCCATGGCAGAACAGATGATGGGACATCAAGCCTGGCGCAAGAGAAACTATTGGTGCCGGAATGCTTTAGACAAAAGACATCAGGCGTACGTAGGTAGGAAAACCAGGACAAAGAGAAAACACTGTGAAAATCTCAGAAAAGTAGCGAATTATCTAATTAGAATGAAGAAAAGACAATACTATGACGACTGATTGAGAAGTATAGATGTAAGTCTAGTGAGCAATAATACAAGACAAACATATAAAGTAGTGAAAAGCCTAAAATATAGTTATCAGCTCAAAGCCACGCTCTGTTGTGATGATATCGGCAATATCATCAGTGATGAAACCAAGATTTAGAAAAGATGGGCATCATATTTTAAGAACTTCCTTAATCCCTCGCACAGCTCCAGGCCATCGGAGCCTATAAATATCTGCGGTGAGCTTCCATTGGCCCCACCAACTCTGGACGAAGTTTATTCTACCATAAAAGTTCAAAAGAATAATAAAGCGCCGGGAACCGATGAGATTCCAGTAGAACTTATCAAATATGGTGGCAGCAGTGTTCATAAAGCTGTTCGCAAAGTCATCGAGCACATTTGGCAACAAAAACATATGCCAAAAGAGTGGAGCCAATCAATTATATTCCCTTTCCCCAAAAAAGGTGACAAGCTACAGTGCGAAAATTATAGAGGCATATCACTACTTTCTACGGCGTACAAAATATTTTCAAAGACCTTAAAAAATAAAATCGGGTCATACGCCAACCATATCAACATGGTTTTAGAGCAAGTAGCCAAATCAGTCCATTTTAAAAAAATGACAATAACCTGGACAACCTCCCAGGTTGTCAATAATAACCAACTCACCAAGGCTTTGCCACAAAAACTGGACTAAAGCAGGGAGGTGGGCTCGCCCCATTGCTATTCAATTTCGATCTAGAGTGCGTCATAAGGAAGCTACCTATCGATACGCGAGGTATATTACTATACAATTAAGCCAAGTAGTCACGCTAGAAGCTGTACAAAAAAGATTTAGCAGGATCATCTTCTTGAAATTTTAGATTCCTTACATTTTTTATGTATCACGCTTAGCTATTCTCAATATTCTTCCGCTGGAAATGCGTCGACTCTACTTTGATGAATGTTTCCTTAACATTCTTTGCCGTGGTTTGCGCGATACTTACCTTGTCAGCACGGTTCCAGTGAGGCGCATTTGGTGTATTTTCACTCACCCATGCTCAGATTATCTCGTAACCATGATGACCTTTAGCTTGGGCTCTTCCTCCTCTCATGTTTAATCTATAAAAGATTTTTCAACTGTCTTCTTCTCAAATCTTAGAAATTTTCCTTGTTTATTTTCCCTATTTTTTGAATTTTTTATTACTTTTATCTTGCTTTTTGCATGCTGTGCTATTACTTAATTTATTTTGCGGTGCTATTATTTTATCTATTTTGTAAATGGATTTTTTTTCGGTTAAATAGAAATAAATTAATAAATAAATAAACTGCCAAAGAACTCTTCCTGAAACTCGACAGCGAAGGAAAACTAGTAGGGCTACAAATCAATAAAAATATAACAAAGCACATGAGGTAGTGGAGAAAAAATATATCAAATACACAAAATATCACACTTGACAAGTACAATATAAACAAGTTGGGTAGACAGACCTATGCTCATGTCAGAAGGGTTTTGTACTTAACTTACAAAATGCAGTAACCAGCAACGAATAAAATCAAGAAACATGTCAAAGACGATTTTATTGGAGAGGGAAACATGTCAAAGACGATTTTATTGGAGAAAATGTGAAATTCGAGGATCATACTATTATTAACAAAGTTGAACGAATTTTGACTTCTGAGGTATTTTTTATAGTTATACCCATGAATATCTCCTTTGATAATTTTTTCAGATTTTTTAGATCACGGGTGTCCATTCGCGAGGGAGGAAACACATTTTTCATGAAGCAAAAACTGTCAGTTTAAGAACTGTTTTGAAAAGCTCTCATAGAGAACTTTCAGTTGATACTCATATCGGCTACCTTTCATGAAATTTTTTTCAGGGGCCACTCTTCTATACTGTAATCATCGATTCATGGCCTATTTTTTCGAATCCTAGAATTGTTACAAAGCCCTTTTGCTAGGAGCTCTCTCCTGCCTCTTCGACTTGTTTCAATTGTATGTACTCATTTTCATGATACCTATCACTTCTGATATTTTCATGCAAATTCTAGCATAGTTGTAGTGTCTAAGTCGGTAAAAAGCGCATATGGCTCCATAGCCATATGTTTCCATAGTAATGCAGGGCATATTGCTCCATAGTAATACAGGAAAATTCAAATCGCTATAACTTCGGTAAATACAATTCGATCTTTATCAAACTTTCAGAAAAGATCAATCTTATAAATAGCCATCTTTTTGCTAAATTTTATTGAGTTTAAAGGTACCGTTTAGATTTTATTTAAGAAAACACAAAATCGATAAATCATACTATTACTAACAAAGTTGAGTGAATTTTGACTTCTCATGTATTTGTTGTTGTTGTGCTCATGAAGGCCTACATTCATGATTTTTTTCAGATTTTCCGGATGGAAGGTGTCCAATCGCGAGGGGGGATACGCGAAAAGTTTGAACATTTCCCCTTCCCCTGTCCCCCTCGGTAACAATATGGCAGTTTTAAGACTAGTTTTGAAAAGATCTCATTGAGACCTTTCCAATGACCCCCTAATCGACTACCAATGGTGAAAATTTTTTTTTGTGGGGTCACCTCCCTATATGGGGAGACCCCCCTTAAACGCCTTTGAAAACTTTTTTCACCCTTGACCTTTCAAGAGGTCACCACTTCTGACCTTTCTACAAAGTTTCATTCCTGTAGCCTCTATAGTTTCGGAGAAAAAGTGCTGTGACATACAGACGGACGGACGGACGGACGGATGGACGGACGGACGGACGGACAGACGGACACAGGTCGTGATTGCAATAGGGTTTTGTACTTTAGTACAAAACCCTAAAAATGAGAGCAAATTTGTATATTTAGGAGTCAAAACAACCAGAATCGGTGATGAAAGAGATGAAATACGCTGAATAATACGGCTCACAAATAAAATTTTTTTTCAGTTGTGATGATTGCAAAGAGCAGCTGCATACCTACGAAAACAAAGCTCCAAGTATACAAATCTGTGACAAGTACTGTGCTGTGTTATGGGTGTGAAACGTGCACCCTAATGCAAGCATCCGCAAATATATTGAGACCCTCTGAGCGATGGGCCCTGAGGCAACTATTCGGGGCGTAGCTAGATGTGGACCAATTGCAAATTCGATACAACCATGAGCTGCATGAAATTCTTTGCCGAGCCGGAGGTCTCAACGATTGGACGAACAATGTATACCCACAAAGGTATTCGTTGGGAGAACTGAAGGCCGAAGGCCAGTGGAAAAACCGAGAAAACGCTGGTCTGACTCGGTCAAGGAAGATAGATCGTCGCTGCTCGGATTTAAAAATTGAAGGACGTAGTCAATGGACCGATAGATTTTGGAGCAATATTTGCAGGAAGCAAAAGCCCAAGAGGGACTGTAGTGCTATGAAGCAAAAGAGTTCATGTACTTGCAGTTACTATGGTATTGACTAATAAATATTACTTGCTTCCAAATGTTATTGTTGTTATCGTTCGCTTCAATTTGAAATTTTGTTGATTGTTTGGTGTTTGTTTTGTTGATACTTTAACGTTTTATTGGCTTTTGATGTTGAGTCTCTATGTAGATTGTTTAGGGTTTAGTTTGTTGATTTGTTAGAGCAAATTTTATTTTGCCTTCAGAAAATTTAATTGCAATCAACATGGTACACATAAAAATCTTAAACAAAAGTGAAATAATACGACTATTAGCCAAAGAAGAAGAATCTGAGGGCAGTAATGCTCATCAGAGTGCCGGTCAACAAAATGATAATCTGAGCGAACACAATGTGCAAAGTGAATTTGAGGATGATTCATAGATATTATTCCTGAAAATACACAACGTTCTTCTGACGATCAAGAAAAATCGTTCTAACCTGGCTCTTCATCAGCATACCGCGATCGAATGCATATCGAAAGTTATCGACGTATTATTATTCTGAGTAAAACAGTAATGAAAGGTAGAAGTAAGCGTCGTAAGTCTGTAGTTAATGGTCAAGCATATGCAAGAACTTCTGCTATCGAACTGTTCATGGAAGTATCACGCAAACTAGCAGAGGCGCAACTTGTACGTGCCGAAGTATTTGTGACCCCATTTTGTGTTCTGATCTCTTCATCACTGAGGAAATGCCAAGAAACCATGACTAAAGCCACTTTTGGAGACACGACTTTAATTGAAATCAGGGCTTTCATAAGGGTCATCACCCTGAGTGTAGGAATGAAAGACAAACATTTATCTATTGAAGAAATATTTAAAAGTTACTTTTCGGGAACGAGATATATAGCGGTCATGAGTAGGGATGGATTTAACTTTCTGACAAGGTGCCTAAGGATGTATGATAAGTCTTTGTAACCCGTTGCATGACAGGATGATCCTTTTGTACCTGCGAAAAAAGTTTGGAGGCTATTCATAGCTCAATGCCAGCTAATTTATACACATGTAACGATTGATGAACAATTGCTCAGGATTTACGAAAGATGTCCATTCCAGATGTGCATTTCAAATAAGCGTCGCAAATATGGCATAAAAACTCCTATGGTTTGTGATAGTGGAACCAAATGTATACTATAATGAATGAAGTGCCTCAGGGTAAATATTACGTAAAAGAACGTTCAAAGCCTATTCATGGAACAAACCGTAACATTACATGTGACAATTGGTTCACTTCAGTTCCTCTTGCAAAATCAATGCTTTCTGAATCATAAAAGCTAACAATTATAAGGACGCTCAGGCCAAACAATCGTGAAATATCTGAGGAGATGACGAATACCTTGACCTGTACCTCTTACGAGTATATCTTATAAGCCAAAGCCATCTAAGATGGTATATCTTTAACCTTCATGTGACGAAAAAGGTGTACTCAATGCAACAACCGGTAAGCCCGAAATAGTCATATCTTATAGCCAAACTGAAGGTGATGTAGCCACATTTGACCAAATGTGTTCTGCAATGTCCTGTTCTCGTAAAACTAAAAGATGGTAAATGACAATCTTATGGCATATCGAATACGACCTTTGTGAATTCATATATTCTGTCTTGCCATAACATGCAAGCAAAGAATGAGAAGTCTTTGAGTCGTAGAGGATATATGAAAGACTTAGCGATTAATTGACTGCACCGTGGATGGTCAGAGGACTAGACGCTCCATCTTTGCCAAAGGATGTGAGTACCAATATTGAAAATATTGTCACTCGACCTACTGAAGAAAACTTACGGACTAATGAAGATGGGCCTAGCAAAAAACGCTGATATTGTGATTTTCGTGCCTGTAAAAACAGTGCATGTCTAAGATGACTTGCGTAAAATGTTTGTGGCAAGCACAAAAATATCATTTTCGATCGCATTCACTTTTCTGAGACTTATTATGTTGTGATTAAATATAGAAGAGAAAACTGTTTAAATTTTTTTATTTATAAAAGTCCATTATATATTGTCATTCGCATGTATTCCTAGACATAAGTTAAAAAATAATTATACCTGGAGAAAATAAAACTACTTTAAATGGTTAATTAGTCAATATGACACAAGCTCTTATGCTAAATAGAAAAAACAAGTTGGGTAAACAGACCTACGCTCATGTTAGGAGGATTTTGTATTCAATTTACAAAATGCAGTCACCGGATCGAATCAAATCAAGAAACATGTCAAAGACGATTTTATTGGAGAAAATATGAAATACGAAGATCATACTATTATTAACAAAGTTGAACGAATTTCGACTTCTGAGGTTTTTGGTATTGTTATACTCCGCGACGGAGGAAACACATTTTTCATTTATTTCCCCCCTATGCCCCCACTGAAGCAAAAACTGACAGTTTAACAACTGTTTTGAAAAGCTCCCATGAAAACGTTCATTTCATACTCATATCGGCTACGTTTGATGAATTTTTTTTCAGGGACCACTCTCCTGTACTGTTATCATCGATTAATGGCCAATTTTTTCGAATCCTAGAATGGTTACAAAACCCTTTTGCTAGGAGCTCTCTCCCGCCTCCTTGACTCGTTTCACTTATGAGCATTAATGTAGGTACTCATCTTCAGTCATTCATTAAATTGAATCAAGTGTTCAAAGCATGCAACTTAAACGTTGAAGTTGGGAAAAAATAACTCAAAATTATTCAATCCTCGCATTTAAAACAGCCGCTATTTTGTTTTACGATTACTGATAGCACTAGCTGAACCGATTCTCAAAGATATACATGACACCTATCATTTCTGAAATTTTCATGCAAATCCTAGCAAAACTGTAGTGTCTGAGTCGGTAAAAAGCGCATGTTGTTCCATAGCCATACGTTGCCATAGTAATAAATGCAGCGCATATTGTTCCATAGTAATACAGGAAAATTCAATCCGCTATAATTTCGCTAAATATGATTCAATCTTTATGAAACTTTCAGGATAGATCAATCTTATGAATGGACATCCAAGTACTGAATTGCATTGAATTTAAGGGTACTGTTAAGATTTTATTCAAGAAAACATAAAATCGATAAATCATACTATTACTAACAAAGTTGAGTGAATTGCGACTTCTAACGTATTTGTTGTTTTTGTACTCATCAAGGCCTACATTCCCGAATTTTTTCAGATTTTTCGGATCACAGGTGTCCAATCGCGAGGGGGGGACACAAATTTTTCGTGTATTTCCCCTCCCTGTGCACCCCTCGAAGCAAATTTTGCCAAACTAAGACCTGTTTTGAGAATTTCTCATCAAGACCTTTCAATTGATATCCATATCGACTACCTTCAATGAAATTTTTTTCGGGGGGTCACTCCCCTACATGGGGAGACCCCCCTTAAAAACCTTATAAAAAATTTTTGTAGTTGAACTTTGAAGAGATTACCACTTTACACCTACACACAAAGTTTAATGTTTCTAGCTAAAGCAGTTTCCAAGAAAACCTGCTGTGACAGACGGACGGACAGACAGACGGACAGACTGGTCGCGAAACTAGTAGGGCTTTGTAAAATTATTTTACAAAACCCTAAAAATATTCAAAATAAAATGAAACTTAGAAAGAGTGCATCGAGTATCGTATGCCCTATGGTTATCTTCAATGCTATTCCCAAGAGAGTTATCGTTCTAGGATTAATAGGAAAAATAAATATTCATTTTTACTGATTATGAATCCAAATGAATAAACTTGAACTGGCTCAAAAGGGCTCAAAACTGTTCATAGAAGTCCGCAACTTAGAAAAAATGATGTGTGCATGTTTACAATAGTTACAGAGGTGGCCAAAAGTGATCGGACAATACAAGAAACAAGCAATAAAATACTTTTACGAGCATAAGCTTTGAAATGAAATAAAAATTTTTCCCTTATATAAAAGTTACTTGTATTCTCAATTAATTGCACAAAAAAATAAAACAGAAATAAAAAGATTTTCACAAGAAAATTAACAACTAATTCAAATTCACATTGCATCAAGTGGACAAAAGTAATCGGACATTTTGAAAAGTGTGAAATTAGTCATCGAAGTTTGGAGCAATTCTTTTCTTTTCATTTCCGAGTTTAAAAGGGAATTCCCCTAATTATATGTTGATATGTGTTTTTCTGATATCAGTCATTTACTTGTCAGTTTTAAGTGAAGAAAGTTAAACATGGCTAAGAATCGCAAAGAAACCTGTATACATGAAAGAAAAGTTATAATAAAGTTGTATAAAGAGAATAAATCCTTTTCTGAAATATCAAAAATAATTGGAAGAAGTCGTTCGACAGTTTTCGATATCGTGAAACGGTTCAGAAAAAATAATCAGGTGGAAAACGAAATTAGGAGTGGTCGACCATGTAAGCTAACAGAGACAGACGCACGAAAAATCTTAAGAATTGTTAAAAAGAATCCGACTACAACGTCCAGAAGTACTAGGGATCAATTAGCAGATGTAAATGGTACCAATGTTAGTGCCCGGACTATTCGTAGAGCTCTCAGCCGTGCTGGTTATCAAGCGAGAGTACCTCGAAAGAAACCACTAATTAGCAAAGTTAATAAGAAGAAAAGATTATGCTTTGCAAAAGAATTTAAAAGCAAGCCGCTCGACTTTTGGACTCGTATAATATTCTCTGATGAGAGTAAGTTTAATATCTACCACTCCGACGGCAGGTTGTTGGTGTGGAGAACTCAAAATAGTGAGCTTCATCCCAAAAACATTCAACATATAGTAAAACACGGAGGTGGCTGTGTAATGGTCTGGGGTTGCATGGCTGCCAACGGTGTAGGAGAACTTGTTTTCATTGACGAACCTATGGATAAACTAGGTTACTTGTCGATTTTGAAAGAAAATTTGAAAAAAAGTGCACAAAAATTGGGTCTTGATGGTCATTATTTGTTCCAGCAAGATAATGACCCAAAGCATACAGCTCATGATGTTCGTATGTGGCTCCTTTTCAACACTCCTGGTCAATTAAAAACACGACCGCAATCCCCAGACCTAAATCCCATCGAACATCTTTGGGATCATCTGGATAAAAAAATAAGGAACCATCACATTACTAATAAAAGTCAACTGAAGACGGTGTTATTAGAAGAATGGGACAACATTACTCCGGACGTTACCCGTAAGTTGGTACAGTCTATGCTCAATAGGTTAACAGAAGTTATAAAACAAAAAGGATACGCAACTAGATATTAAAAGCCTATGTTCTAATGGAATCATCAGAAAGAAAAGTATTACAATTGAACGTCCGATTACTTTTGTCCACTTGATGCAATGTGAATTTGAATTAGTTGTTAATTTTCTTGTGAAATTCTTTTTATTTTTGTTTTATTTTTTTGTGCAATTAATTGAGAATACAAGTGACTTTTATATAAGGGAAAAATTTTTATTTCATTTCAAAGCTTATGCTCGTAAAAGTATTTTATTGCTTGTTTCTTGTATTGTCCGATCACTTTTGGCCATCTCTGTAAGTCAGTTTTTTCCGGTAGAATACACGTAAACAGTGAGACCGTTTTTTTAACCATTTTATCCACAGCTCAGTTTTAGTTCCAATGTGGTATTGTGATGTCCCCAGGATAAACGTTTTTATCAGCAAAAGAAAAAATAAAAGCTATTCATTTTCTTTGCGAAAAAAATTCATCAAGATAGTGGGTGTGCGAAAAAAGATCGTATATAGTGGTTTAAAGGCGAATATTCAAATAAAATAAAAGTTGTAGTCAAAAAAAGGAAGCCAAGTTTTGTACTTTGAAGCTTCCATATTTTTGTGCATTTAATGTTTTTTGTCAATCTAAATAGCAAGGCTATTTTCGGTCTTGTAATTTTTGGACCAACGCATTTTAAATCTTAAAGAATGAAAAAAATACTTTTTCGCTCTTTAAAAGCAGTTGGGCCTTCGAAGTAGTCGAAACGCATCTGCTCACATAACAAAAAAGGCCTGACGGCTTTAAAAGAAAAAAGAGAATTGGCCTGCGGATATCAAATAAACAAAATTATTGACTAAAATACTTTTTTGTTTGTTTTTGGCCTACTCACAGTTGAGTTTTTGCTCATATAAATCATTTATGGCTAAATTTTTGAATACGTTGCCTTAAAAGTTTTCCTAGATGTGCAGAGTGTTTTCATTATAAGAACATACTAAATCTGTAATTGTTATGAAGCACTTTTGGAATTTAAAATACATGTTGCCTCCGCTTTTGAGTTCTTGTTAGGTTGCTTATTTTGCCGCCTAACAGTTTTTTCACAATACCGTGATGTCATTGAGATTATTCTCCCTATCCCTCGGCTTTTATGATCAAATAAGTGCTTGTTAAAGCAGCCTGACTATTCAATTATATGAATCTTCAGGATATTGGGAGTGATCACCAGATGGGTTCCTTTCCTTCATTTTCTATGACAATCATCTGCCCAAAGTCTTGCCCAAATCTTGAGACCTGCACATAAAGAACTGATCATTCCACTGGTTTTCTTCCTTCGATGCACATGGATCACCCAACACTTCGGAGGATTGAAAGGATTTCATCAAGGCTAATATTGGCGTTTGTCTCCAGATAGTTTACCACGCTTATGAATATCATAGAAAATATCAGCCTGCAATTACCAGAGTCACTTTCATATCAAGATCAAACTTACCTTTTATGTTTTTTATTACGTTTCGACATTATTTTGCGCTTATTTCTACATAGATAGTATTCTTATTTGTTATTGAAATATTTTGAAATGAAAATTTTAAAATAAATGTAGCTTAAAGCCGTAAGTAGCCTAAAAGTTAAGACGCATTTCACAAGTTTTTCAAAGGATTACTTATTGTTTGCAGTTATATTGTTTAATTTGCTGACTAAGGTTTTTACGCAATTAATGTTGAGGAAACACTTTAGCATACGGAATTATAAAGAGTGGTCCAACCATAATGCACAATGTTAGTTGTGAGTCACTCCTTAACGTCAAGCTTTTCGCCCAACTTAACTTACAATTTCTTTATTTAGTCATGAAGAGGTATACAATTGAGCAGTGCGTTGAGGTTGTTGAAATCTTTTACGAAAATGGGCATTCAAATCAAAATTCATTTTCTGTGCTTCGTGATTTTTTTGGTCAACATAATCGACCAAATGTGTCCACAATTGGGAGACTTGTGCACAAATTTCTGCAAACTGGGTCTGTAGGAAATGTGAAATCACTTGTGCATGCTTGCCCAGTTTGTTCTGCGAAAAAAGTTGCTGTTGTTGCCGATAGTATGGCAGAAGAGTCGTCAACCTCGGCTCGTCCTCGTGCCCAACAATTGAACATCTCATGAACATCACTGATGCGAATTTTGAATAAAGATTTGAATTTAAACGCTCAAAAGGTTCAATTGACTCAAGAGCTGAAGCCTACATACCATTTCAAGCGTCGGCAATACGCCGAATGGTTGGTTGAATAAAAAGAAGGGAATGGTGACTTGACAAAGAAAATCATCTTCAGCGATGAGGCACACTTTCACCTCAGTGGATTTTTTAACAAGCAAAATTGCCGCATTTGAGCAAATCAAAATCCACGAGTGATTGTTAAGAAGCCAGTGCATCTACAAAGAGCGACTGTTTGGTGCGGTTTTTGGGCTGGTGGCGTCATTGGGCCTTACTTCTTCGAAAATGAGGACGGCCAAGCAGTTACCGGGAGTAGTGTTCACTATTGCAAGATGATAACGGTCTTGTTGTGGCCAGAAATTGAGTTTTTGGACCTGTAAAATATGTGGTTCCAATAGCTTGGTGCCACTTGCCACACAGCCAATGAAACAATGGCTGTTTTTCGCGAGAAATTCAATGGTTATGTTATCTCACGTTGTGGCGATGTTAATTGGCCGCCACGATAATGTGATTTGACACCGTTGGACTTCCTTCTCTGGGGATATCTAAAAGAAAAAGCGTATGTCAATAAGCCAAGAATAATTCAAGAGCTAAAAGATGAGGTAATTCAGCACATTAACAACATTGAACCTCAATTATATCTCTGTGTCATTGAAAATATGGACCATCGGATAAAAGTATGCCATCGTAGTCGTGGCGAGCATTTGGCTTTTTTTTGTATTACACATAATTGTCATAGATCCTCTAATTATAATGGAAAATATTATTGTAGTTCTTTGAAAACTTTTTGTTTTATTTACAAATACCATCGTGCGTTTTGGTTTGACCACCCTTTATTAGTTGATATAGAAATTTCTAAATTGCATTTGTGTGGTGATCAAGTATTCCCTGCTTATTTAAAACTCACAAGCAACATATGACTGCACTAGTGGCGCAGATTAATTGTGAAGATGAACCACGCGGGAATGTTCAAATTATTTTAAGCATTGCACTCTCAAAATGAAATGACATGGAAAAGTTGGATATTAAGATACAACATATTGAAATTGTTAACTTAATGATTTGAAATTTTATTTGAAAACTGACTAGCAAGCTGGGATAGTGGTTTCAAGGTATGCTCATATTCGCATCGGGAATCAATATGCGGTATTAAACGATTCCGGAATTTTGTATCTCAATGTCCAACTCTCATGAAGTATGTATTTTGTTTATCAACAAACAAATGCAACTCTATATTGAATAAAAATAGTTACTCAATGACCTAAAGTGTGTATTTCGACTCGATCACTCCACTTCTGTGCCATCCTGTCTCTGTTTTTGGTATGAGAAGATTAAAGAAGATAAAACTCATTCATGTTGGCTCAAAAATATTTCCCAAGTATTCATCTGAAATTATTCTTTTCATTATTAGTCGGGGAAGTAACTTGTTCTAAGAGTTTGTTTGACATTTTATTCAAGTTTAGAAATAATAAAGATTAAACAAGTTGGGTAGGTAGGCCTACGCTCATGTCAGAAGGGTTTTGTACTCAACTTACAAAACGCAATCACCAACAACAAACAATATCAAGAAACATGTCAAAGAGATGTGCTCGTTTAAGAGAAAATCCATCCATCTTCAGTCATTCATTAATAGAATCAAGTGTTAAAAGCATGCACCTTAAACGTTGAATTTGGGAGAAAATAACTCAAAACTACTCAATCTTCGTGTTTAAAACAGCCACTATTTTGTTTTACGATTACTGATACTACTAGCTGAACCAATTCTCAAAGATATTTATGGTACCTATCATTCCCGAAACTTTCATGCAAATCCTAGCAAAGCTGTAGCGTCTGAATCGGTAAAGAGCGCATATTGTTCCATCGCCATAAGTTTCCATAGTAATACAGCGCATATTGCTCCATAGTGATACAGGAAAATTCAAACCGCTATAACTTCGTTAAATACCATTCGATCTTTATGAAACTTGCAGGACAGGTCAATCAATAGTCATCTGTGTACCGAATTCGATCGAATTTAATAGTACCGTTAAGATTTTATTCAAAAAAATGTTAAATCGATTAATCAGATTATTACTAACAAAATTGAGTGAATTTCGACGTATGTTGTTGTTGTTGATGTACTCATAAAGGCCTATATTTATGATTTTTTCAGATTTTGCGGATGGAAGGTGTCCAATCGCGAGGGGAGTACGCGAAAAGTTCGTACATTTGCCCTCTCCCTGCCCCCTCACGGTACGGATACGGTAATTTTAAGACCTGTTTTGAAAAGATCTCATTGCGACCTTTTCAACGACCCCCTACTCGACTACCAATGGTGAAACAATTTTTTTGATTGGTCATTTCTCTTAAATCCCTTTGAAAAATTTTTCCACTCCAAACGTTTCAAGAAGTTGCCATATTTGACCTTTCTACAAAGTTTGATGGCTGTAGCTTCTATAGTTTAGAGAAAAAGTGCTGTGACATACGGACGGACAGACGGACACAGGTCGTGATTGCAATAGGGTTTTGGCTGTATTTTAGTACAAAACCCTAAAAAAGATTTGGAATCTAGCCTTGTCTCAATTTTTGTACATAAATGGTTGCAAATTTACCAATAAATATTAATACAATACTGCATAAAAATAGTAAACAACACCGCTATATGCAGGTGCGAATACATACAAGTAAAAGGAAATGTACCCTTTAAAATTGTATATGCTCACCATATGCTAACATTTCCATAAATTCCTTGTTTTGTGCACCTTTTTTTGATGATGTAAGCTTTATGGAAGCAAATAATTATTCATTAAACACTTTTCCTTTTTTACAGGACGGCCCGAGCCTGTGGTGACATGGTTCAACGGCTCGCAACCACTTCAAATTGGTAACGGAGTGCTAATGGGACGACATGTTACGGTGAATCGTCTCGAAGTGCATCAACTTTCACGAGATGCACTTAATAACACTTACAGATGCGAAGCGTCAAATACAAAGTTGGCACCACCGTCTATTAAAACCGTACGCCTCGAAATGTTGTGTAAGTACTCATTTCCTTTTTTACTGCTTTACGCTGCATATGGTCTTAAACCCACGTACCATCCACCAGTGGCGTATGCAATTTGCATTCCACCATTACGAGTGCTATGCAAGACGATGCAGTTCAGGGGAGAGCATTTGCTACTGGGAAAATGTTTTCAATAAGTTTAATGGGTGGTACAGAAGGTAATAAAAGTACTCGCATCCATTAACATTTTCATTTTAAGGGTTTTAGTTGTTATTTATAAAATCATTTTCTGGTTCCTTTTAAGTTAATGAATTGCAATATGGAATCATAGTAAAATCTAGTAAATGATCAACATGTTTTGTAACTATCTAAAAACAAAAAGCATGAATGAATGACACGCACTTTTTGGATGCGTTTAACATTTGTGAAAATTGCTAGGACTTAAATCCCTTACGATTGCAAAAACAAAGTCGACATTATCTATTCATCTTTAACAAAACCCAATTTGAAACATTTTCCTTTTCATGGCTACTACAAATAAGTACAAACAGGCCTTGAGAAAAAGAGGATTTAATTTATATGCATCAAAGAACGTTTTTTGTGAAAAGTGAATACAACAAATGAATTTATAGAGGACTATACAAAACTCTCTATTTTTACTAATTATTATTTCTTTCTTGATTTTTCTACCGACTTTGCAATCGAATTATGCGAATAACTGCTCTAATATTGTTCACCAATGCCTATTTGTTTCTTTTACGTAGCGCCAAATAAAAAACGAATAGTATTCTCGGCTAACCCCTAATGTATTCGCTAGATATTCAGTCAATATTCCATTTAAATATGTATCCGTCTGTGATCCTCCATCCCCAATTTATAGTTTACCCAAAATTAAACTAATCAATATGAAGAAATCGAAAATGTGAATGAAAAAATGAAAACTGGCTTCACGATGCTCTAAAATATGAAATAGAATATATGGAAACGGTACCCACGCAGTTATCCTAGTTATCTAAAAGCATAAAAAGCTAAACATATATCCATCATCGGTAAATAAAAATTTTTCTGTGAATTACAGGAAAGGTTTTGGATTTCTACTGTTGAATTTAATCTTGAGATCATTTCGGGAATGTTATAGCCAATAAAAACTATAAACAGATAGCCAAATGAATTTTTTGTTGGCTATGATTAATTTGGTTACTTAATTTAGCACAAAATTGATTGATGTCGTATGTCAAAGACGTATTTGGCGATGACCCGCCCATCACAGAAATTTGACAACGAAAGGCTCAAAACGGCTTCTGTGGCTTAAAATGTCACGGAGAGCCACGACAACCAGCTGGCTCCCATTTTATCAAACGCATCGCTGAAAACAAGCAATGAGCTTGGGACGGAAGTGAAAGTGGCTTTTCAGACCATGATAGAATTTACGGAGAGCCTCCATTGGCCCAACTCTGGATGATGTTTGTTTTACCATCAAAGCCTAAAAGAATAATAAAGCAGCAGGCATCGATATATCCCAGTGGAGCTCATCAAATATGGTAGAATTACTGCTCATAAAGCTATTCACAAAGTCATCCTACACATTTGGCGAAATGAACACATGCCAAAAGAGTGAAGCCAATCAATTATATTCCCTATCCACAAAAATGTGACGAAGTAGAGTGCAAAAAGTGTAGAGGCATACCATTGCTTTGTATGCAGTACAAAACATTTTTAAATACCTTAGAAAATAAAATCGGACCATACGCCAACCATATCATTGGGGAGTATCAAGGTGGTTTTAGAGCAGGTAGATTGACAATAGACCAATTGTTCACGGTCAAGCAGGTATTTAAAAAATGCTGGGAGTTCAACATAGACGTACACCATATTTTCTTTGACTTTAAGCAAGCATACAACAGTATTGATCGTTGTATACTGTACCAAATAATGCCTTGCTTTGGTTTCTCAGCCAAATTAGTCCGTCTTACCCAAATAACAATGAACAAAATAACAATGACGTCAATCAATAAGCAACTTGCCGATGTGTTTCACACAAATATCGGACTAAAGCAGAGAGATGGGCTAGCCCCATTGCTATTCAATTTGGCTCTGGGGTGCGCCATAAGAAAGTTACCTGTCGATACGCGAGCTACATTACTATACAAGTCGAGCCAAGTATTAGCCTTTGCGGATGAGATCAACATTTTGTCACGGTCATCAACAATGGCCAAAGAACTCTTCCTGAAACTCAACAGCGAAGTCTAACTAGTGGTGCTACAAATCAATGAAAATAAAACAAAGGTCATGACGCAGTCGAAAAAAATACCTCAGATACACAAAATATCAAACTTGGCGAATAAAGTATCGAAAATGTGAGTAAGTTCGTATATTTAGGTGACAAAACAACGAAAATCAATAATGAAAGTGACAAAATATGCCGAAGAATAAAGCTCGCAAATAAAATATTTTTTTCAGTTTTGACGATCTTGAAGACCAGCTGCATACACAGGAAAACAAAGCTCCAAGTATACAAATCGATGATAAGACCTGTGTAATGCTTTGTGTGTGAAACATGGACTCTAGCCCAAACATCTGCAAATATATTGAACCCTTTTGAGTGACGGGTCGTGAGGTGAATAATTGGAGCGAATCTAGATGGGGTTCAATAGCAAATTCGATACAATCATGGGCTGAAGGAAATTTTTGACCCACCGGAGGTCTAAACAATTGTTAGCAAAGGAAAAAAGGCTGGAACTTTATAGCTCCCACAGGGTCCATGTGTTGTAGCGGTAAGAGTGCTTAAGCCATAATCCAAAGGTCCCGAATTGCGGCCCGTTGGTGATAACGAGATTTGTTTCGGGTGATCCTTTGGACGATCAACAAGCTCGTTTAATTATGATATACACTGGATCAAAATCAGAGCATATCGCAGCTGGATGAGTGGACACATGGCCAAAGCGTGTTACCGCTGATATTACCTTCTTGAGTGCCGACACCGTCGATCAAGACAATGATACTCTATCTCCAAGTGAAAGCTCAAAAGGAGCTGTAGTGCTTACAACAAAACAAGTCTACTAAGTAGGAGAGAATTCCTAATAGAAGTGCTTTCTAACTATTCTAGGGCTTAAAGCAAATTTCTTGATGGCATGCATTGATAACTTGAATTTTTCATCTAAAACTTGTTGAATAGATCGTTGAAATTTACGGAAAAGATATAGAGTTTCTTTCATAAATACTTAATGCCGCCATTTTAATTTAGCAATAATAATATTCCTGAATACTTGGCCAATCAAACTGTTTCAAATTAGTTCCTACACCTTAAATTTTTGTGTAGATATTAAGAAAATACGAGTGCTTTGGTGAATTTGAATTATGCATCAACAATTAACCCTTGCTTTTGTTGTTTTGATATCCTTGTATAAACCATAAGCCACTTGATTATGATCAGGTTTCGATAAAACTTCAACTGTCTCGGTTGATTGACCAAATTCTCCAATTTCGAAATCCAAGCAGCAATAAACTGTCTTTGTTGACCGACTCAGACCAGAGTCTGCTCGATTTACCATCTGGCTTCCATCCTGCAGTTCTACCAAGAAACACACTTTTGGGTATCTGTGGTTCGTCCGTACAAACCACGTGGCTAGCTTATCGCAGCTTTAGCAGTCTTATAACCATGGAGACCTCTGGTTCGTCAAAAATTACTTACAGCTCGTGATTGTATTAAATTTGCTATTAGTCTCCGTCTAGCTTCGCTCTAATTTTTTACCTAGGGACTTGTACTTCAAAGGCGATTAATATGATAACAGATACTTTGATTACACCCATATATAGCATAGCACAGGTTTTGTCGAAGATTTGTATACTTAAGCTTTGCTTTCCTGTATATGCAACTGATCTTTACGATCATCAAGACTAAATTAAAAAATTTTATTCGCGAGCTATCTTTTTAGCTGTATTTGATATATTTCATTTTTGGTTCTTGATATTTGGCATTTAAATACACATATTTACCTCCATTTTCAATCTTTTATTCATCAAGTGTGATATTTTCGATAAATAAAATATTTTTCTTCGACTGCATCATGAGCTTTGATATATTATCATTGACTTGCAGCCCTGCTAGTTTTCCTTCGCTGTCAAATTTCAGGAAGATTTTTGTTGGAAGTTGTTAATGACCGTGACAAAATGTTGATACAGTCCGCATAGGCTACCACGTGGGTCAACTTGTATTGTAACGCACCACTTCTATCGACAGATAGCTTTCTAATGACATATTCCAGGCTCGAGTTGAATAGCAATGGTGCCAACCCATCTCCGTGCTATGGTCCGATATTTGTGGCAATGGCATTAATGAGTTAGTTATTGATGCGGACATGGGAGGTTGTGGATGTCATTGTCATTTTGGTAAGATGGACTAATTTTGCTTAGATGTCAACGCAAAGCATTATTTGGTACAGTATGTAACGGTCAATATTATTGTACGCTTGCATGAAGTCAAAGAAAATTTGGTGTACGACTATGTTAAACTCCCAGCATTTTTCAAATACCTGCTTGATAGTGAAAAAGTGGTCTATTGTCGATCTACCTGCTCTAAAACCACCTTGATACTCCCCAATGATACTGTTGGCGTATGGTCTGATTTTACTTTCTAAGGTTTTTGAAAATAAAAAGCAGTAATATGCCTCTAAAGTATTATTTGGTAACACACGTTATGATTATTACTGCCGTATCCATGCTTAAAGTCAAAGAAAGTTTGGTGTATGTATTTTTGAAATTCGTTGAATTCTCAAGTACCTACTTGACTATGAACACTCATTTTAAAGCCACCTTGATATTTCCCAATAATACTGTTGACATATGACTTTTCAAAATTATTTTTACGCCAGTTAGTAGTTATATGCCTCTATTGTTCCCACACTGCATCTTGTCACCTTTTTTGTGGATAGGGAATATAATTCATATGAATAACTTTGTGGATAACTTTCTGAATACTTCTGCCGCCGTATATAATGAGCTTTACTGGAATCTCATTGAGACCTGGCGCTTTATTATTCTTTTGAGTTTTGATGGTGGAGCAAACAGAGTTAGTGCAGTCAATGGGAATTCTTCGGGAGTATCTATAATTTCTGATGTTCTGGAAAAGTGTGGAGGATTAAGGAGTTTCTTGAAATAAAATACTCATGTTTTCTTAATTTTGGTTTCATCAGCGATTATACTACCAATGTCATCGCGGCAAAGCGTAATCTTGGGCTAATAACCTCACTTCAGGCTTTTAATTACTTTGTATGCTCGCTTTGTTGCTTGCTAGACTAACATCGATACTTCTAAACTGGTCGTTATAGTATTTTATTTCTTTAATTCTAATTATTCTATTTCCTAGTCTTCTGAAATTTTCATAGTGTTCTCTTTTCGTTTTAATTTTCCTACCTAAGTATTGGTTGTGCACTTATTTTATTATTTAATGGATTGCAGCACTTATCATCGAACCAATCAATTCTTTTGCGCCAGGCTTGATGTCTGCCACATTCTTAATGTCTGCTTTTGCTTCCATCCATAGCTCGTTGCTTGTTTTGGGCAATGTGTCTGATAAAATGGGAGCCAGCTAGTTGTCTTGGGGCTCCGTAAAATTTTTTAGGATGGACATAATTTGGAACCTTTTGATGTCGGATTTTTGTAGGGGGCTGGTCACCACCTAAAGCGCCTTTGGTGCCCAGCTATTTTGATGGCATAAAGAGTTTAAGGAGGGGCGTGAAAGCGTGAAAGACGAGGCGCGCAGCGGGAGACCAGTTGAGGGTGCGGACTGACGCGAATGTGCAGCGTATGCGTAATTTAATCCGTAAAGATCCGCGTTTAAACGTTCGAATGTTGACCTCAGAACTAGGTATGATCCGTGAAACTGTCAGACAAACTTTGACCGATAATTTTGAGATGAAAAAGTTGTGCGCGAAGATGGTTCCAAAGAATCTTTCTGAGGAGCAAAAGCAGCGTCAAATGACCATCGCAGAAGACTGTTTGAAACAAGTGGATAATGATCCAATGCTGCTTGATCGAGTTATTACAGGCGATGAGAGCGAGAGAACAAAATCTGTGGTCCAAGGAACCCATCTAGAAGCAATTATGGACATCCCAGTCGAAACGTTCCAGAAATGTTACGAAGTATGGAAAACGCGCTGGAATCGTTGTAAAGCTGCCCAAGGGGACCACTTTGAAGGAGATGGCAAAGTTGTCGCAACTATTGATAAAATCATGATCAATAAACGAATGTACTCGAAAGCATAAGAATCGACCAAGCATGATCAATATCTGAAAGTGACGTCACTGCGGGGTCTTCAGAATTGCTCGAATATTACAGGTAGCTCTCGCCAGAAAATTCGCCAATATACGAGAAATGGATTTAATGACTGGGGACCTTATTTAAAGCCGAGCTGAATTAATGGGGAGGGATAGTAAAACCACGATAGTAAAACTGCGGTATAGTGGAGCGCTAAGTAAAGGCGATATTGATTAATTTTCGTGATATAGACGGTTAAAACATAAATTTGTAGACAAGTGAAAAATAACATTTTAATTAATCTTTGTAAAAATAGTAAAATTAATTATTGTGCATTCTTAGTTAATAAACTC
>OZ017739.1:283809713-283812213 GCA_963969285.1 Odontomyia ornata | reverse complement strand
AAATTAAAAGTTTCTTTCGTATAAGGCATAATTTAATTTTACCAGCTATCTTGCTATCACAGTTCCACGCCAAAGCTCCGCGACTTTTTCTGTTGCCTATGAATTACAAATCTACTGGATTGGCAAAATTTACCGCTGCCAGATCCGTGGTCCTAGTCTTTGATAGGCTATACGGTTTTTTAGAGAATCTAATTTTATGAGCGTAACAGTATTCGAGATGATATGGCCAGTATGACGCTCAACCAAGTAATTGTCACCTGATTTTTCAATTAGTACCTATCATAGCTATATGAAGTAGGTTGATAGTGCAAAAGAAGTACTACAAGCATATACTCATTGCCACCAACGAGCTTTGAACTTGAAAACTGCTGCGCAAGCGATGAACGCCCTAACCATTACACCATTTGAACTACTTTTTTAGGGTTTTGTAAAATAATTTTACAAAACCCTACTAGTTTCGCGACCAGTCTGTCCGTCTGTCCATCTGTCCGTCCGTCCGTCCGTCCGTCCGTCCGTCCGTCCGTGTGTCACAGCAGTTTTTCTCGGAAACTACTTAAGCTAGAAACATCAAATTTTGTGTGTAGGTATAAAGTGGTGATCTCTTCAAAGTTCAACTACAAAAAAATTTTATAAGGTATTTAAGGGGGGTCTCCCCATACAGGAGAGTGACCCCCCGAAAAAAAAATTTCAGTGAAGGTAGCCGATATGGGTATCAAATGAAAGGTCTTGATGGGAACTTTTCACAACAGGTCTTAGTTTGGCAAAATTTGCTTCGAGGGGCGCACAGGGAGGGGAAATACACGAAAAATTTGTGTCCCCCCCCCCTCGCGATTGGACACCTGTGATCCGAAAAATCTGAAAAAAATCAGCAATGTAGGCCTTGGTGAGTACAACAACAACAAATACGTTAGAAGTCGCAATTCACTCAACTTTGTTAGTAATAGTATGATTTATCGATTTTATGTTTTCTTGAATAAAATCTTAACGGTACCCTTAAATTCAATACGTAGATGTCTATTTATAAGATTGATCTATCCTGTAAGTTTCATGAAGATTGAATCATATTTAGCGAAGTTATAGCGGTTTAAATTTTCCTGTATTACTATGGAACAAAATGCGCTGCATTTATTACTATGGCAACATATGGCTATGGAACAACATGCGCTTTTTACCGACTCAGACACTACAGTTTTGCTATGATTTGCATGAAAATTTCAGGAATGATAGGTGTTATGTATATCTTTGAGGTTGGTTCAGCTAGTAGTATCAGTAATCGTAAAACAAAATAGTGGCTGTTTTAAATGCGAAGATTGGATAATTTTGAGTTAGTTTTTCCCAACTTCAAGGTGCATGCTTTGAACACTTGATTCAATTTAATGAATGACTGAAGATGAGTACCTTCAATTAATGCTCATAAGAGAAACAAGTCAAGGAGGTGGGAGAGAGCTCCTAGCAAAAGGGTTTTATAACCATTCTAGGATTCGAAAAAATTGGCCATTAATCGATGATAACAGTACAGGAGAGTGGCCCCTGAAAAAAAAATTCATCAAACGTAGCCAATATGAGTATGAAATGAACGTTTTCATGGGAGCTTTTCAAAACAGTTCTTAAACTGTCAGTTTTTGCTTCAGTGGGGGTACAGGAGGGGAAATACATGATAAATGTGTTTCCTCCGTTACGGATGGACATCTGAAATAATTATCAAGGGTGATATTTATGAGTATAACAATACCAAAACCTCAGAAGTCAAAATTCGTTCAACTTTGTTAATAATGGTATGATCTTCGTATTTCATATTTTCTTCAATAAAATCGTCTTTGGCATGTTTCTTGACTTGATTCGATCTGGTGACTGCATTTAGTAAATTGAATACAAAACCCTTCTGACATGAGCGTAGGTCTGTTTACCCAACTTGTTCTTTTTTAAATGAGATACTCTAATATATCTCAATCCGTTCAATTAGTGCATTGATAAGAGTACTCGCTGCGTAAGCCAAGGAAGATTTATTTCGAGTGATTCTTCAGATGGACTATAAGCCCGCTCAGTTTTGATACATACTGGTTTAACATCAGAATGTATCACAGCTGTGTGGACGAATACACGGACAAAGCATGGCACTGACTATTTCACCTTCTCAGATACTGAAACATTTGATCAAGATTAAGGGATACGCTATCTCTAAGCAAAGGCCCAACAGGGACTGTGACGCTAAAGCAATAAAATAAATCTGAACGCCAAGGCTCAAACTCCGCTATGGAGTGGAAGATTATATAAGTTTTAAGCAATATTTCTGTAGTTTAAGTAAAACACTAAAAGCAATGATATTTTTGAATTAGAAGTTCCTTTAGAAATATGTATTCACCAGCCATTAAATGATTTTCATATTCCCATGTGCCTCTTAATCTAGAGAATTTGGAATTGCAATTTTATCTTTGAAGATTTAAATGGGAACGTTTTCGAAAATTTTCAAGAACTGTCAAAGATATTGCTATGCGACACA